>NDGN011439581.1:2592-15388 GCA_002564285.1 Tympanoctomys barrerae
AGAGACAGAGACAGAGACAGAGATAGAGACAGAGACAGAGACAGAGACAGAGACAGAGACAGACAGAGAAACTTGAGTGGGGATATAGCTCAGCAGGACAGTGCCTGCTCGGCAAGCACAAGTTCCTGAGTTTCACTTCTGGTCACCTCCCCACAAAAAACAGGAAAAACTAAAATTAATGCAATTAGTAATGAAAAAGGTTAAATTACAATGGACATACTACTGCCAGAATGAAAAAGATTATTAACAACTACTTCTCAAACCTGTAAACAAATAAATTAGAGAATTCAGAAGAAATTAATAGAGTCCTAAAAATTACCAAAACTATACCAAGAAAGCAATGAAATAGCAAGTAACAGGCAGTGAAATTAAATAACCTACCAAATAAGAAAACATAGGTCTTACTGAGTTCACTACTGCATTCTACAAAAACTTCAGAGAAATGCTAACAAAAATACTCCTGAAGCATTTTAATGAACTTAAAAGGGGAGAAGCATTCCCCAAGTCCTTATTGGAAGTGAACATTACCCTAATTCCAAATATGGACAAGGTTCCAACCAAGCAAGAGAACTATAGACCAATATCATTAATGAATAGAGATGAAAAAATCCTCAACAAAACACTAGAAAAGAGAATGTAACAAATCATGCTGTTTAACAAACAGCATAAATCAAAACCAAGTAGGCTTCTTTCCAGAGGTACACAGATGGTTCCATATAAACAAATCAATAAATGTAAGACACCACACAAACAGAACCAAGGATCAAAAAAAAAAAAAAAATCACATGATTGTTTCAAGATGCAAAAAAGGAAAACCTTTGACAAAAGCCAACATCCTTTCATGATTAAAAACTTCAAAGAAAATAGGTATAGAATCTTTAGCTCAATCTGATAAAAGCCATTTATGACAAGTCTATTGTCAACATTATATTACATGGGAAACACTGAAATCTTTCTCTTTAAAATGAACAACAGGTCAAGACTGTTCACTATCACCACTCCTGTTTAGCATAGTACAAATCCACACACTAGCTCTGTCTCATTCTCTTGGTGCTTTCAGCAAAAGGACAAAAAGTTAAAACTAAGAAACTGAGTCAGAGCACACAGCTGGAGAGCCCCTGAAGATGCCATCTGGTCCCGGCCTGTTTCACCTCTTCTACTAGCACTGTGAACTACGCTGGTACCACAGACGTCAGGCTTGGCCTATGGTTCTAGAAGCCATGACAAGCAGAACCTCACTCAGATGCCCCCCCATATTAGCTCCTTCATTCCCACTATATCCAAATGAAAGATTACACATCTGTTATTTTCACTGGGTGGAAAGAAAAAGCAAACAAACAAACATAAAAAGTTTTACTTTAAAAAAAACACCTCAGAAAACAAAACAAAACAAAAAACTACCTCCTTTCTACTCAG
Organism: Tympanoctomys barrerae; assembly: GCA_002564285.1. Taxonomy (NCBI): domain Eukaryota; kingdom Metazoa; phylum Chordata; class Mammalia; order Rodentia; family Octodontidae; genus Tympanoctomys; species Tympanoctomys barrerae. The sequence continues at coordinate 4,009 of NDGN011439581.1, forward strand.
TGTCAAATTGAGGAATTACCTTTGGAGATCAGCCTTTGAATTTGTTCTCAGTTTGCTCTGAAGAGCGGACATGACCGCAGCCAAAACCAGGACCTTGTTTCTGGTCTTGCAACCCTCAGAACACAGAATGAAGTCAGGTGAAGGTCACATGCTTACTCGCTAGCTAAGTAAGTTTTCAGTGCAGATTTCCAGCCAAATGCCTCTTGCCTAAGGCTAAATCTCAGAAATTCTCCTATAGTTCCACCTGCCACTCTCCAAGGAACTGTTCTTTAACTCTCTGTGTGAGTGACAACAGAATCTGCCTCCCCCCACCAAAAAAAAAAGTGTCTTTGTTCCTTGTTCCAAGGTGAGCAGTAGTCACCTGCAGTAACTCAGCGGTTTATAGGTGCAAGCTGGAGCCCTGGACTCACGACCTCACTCTCCTGACCCCAGACAGCTGCCAAGTCCAAGAGTCAGTCTGCAGTCTCAGAGACAATGAAAGCAGTTCTTCCAGCTTCTTTTTATTTACATTTACTTCTCATTTCTGTTTCCACATTATGGTTCTGAAAGGGTGTGTCCATTGTCCACCTTTTATTGATTTCCCTTTTAAAACAGGTTATTCTTTGTGTGTGTTCCCTGCCAAGGTTTTCAGAGACAAACCTGCTTCTTGGGGGAATCCTGGACTAAGACTATGAACTCTTATTACTTTTTTTGGGTTTTACCTCTTTCTTTTTTGCAATAGTCCCCTGGGGCAAGGATTTTTGTTTTTGTTTCTGTGTGTTTCTTTGTGATGATGCTAGGCATTGAGCCCAGAGGTGTTCTACCACTGAGCTACATTCCTAGCTCTTTTTTATTTTTATTTTGAGACACAGTCTTGCTAAGTGGCCCAGGTAGACTTAGACTTGTGGTCCTCTGCTCTAGCCTCCTGAAGTTCTGAGATTGCAGGCATGTGCCACCACACCCTGCCCCTTCGCACATTTAAACACCATCTAACCCCACTTCTGCAGTCCTAAGGAAAGGGTTCATTCACTATGACTTGACTTTCCATTCATTAACCCAGCAGGTTCTGGTTTGGTCTTTCCACTGAGAAATAACAGAGCAGACAGGAAAACCAGAAGGCTGGCAAAAATCCTGAGGGGCTGGGTTCAAGGAAGGTTTTTTACTTGGAAGTTTTTGGAATTACAATCACTATGCATGGCTCTTTATATTCAAATAGCACCGTGAATATTTTCTAAAATGCTACTGTTCTCTGGCTAGGCAAAATAAACAGGATTTATAGAGCTTGAAAATGCTATAAAGCAAGTGAACATTCAAAGAAGGCCTCAAAGAGAGGCAAAGCTTAATGTTTAGAGGTCCTGCTGAGATTTTAATTATTTATTTCAGGTCATTTGTAAGCCAGAGAGAGCGGCCAAGCTACAAGGAAATGCCACCACAGTAGGCTTTTAGCCTGAAGCAGGTTGAACAGAAGAAAGAATAAGCAGATATGGAACACAACATTGAGTGGCTTTTTCTTTAGGAAGCCTGGAACTTTTCCATCTTCCTGCTGAAAAGCCCTGGAATTGCAATGGAATGATTCTGTGCCTGTAGATGAAAATTCAGGCCCCCCATGGTAGTTAGTATGGAAGAAATAAAGATATCAGGCCCTGCCAGGTGTGGAACCTGCAGAGATCAGTAGGGAGTGCTGCAGGTTTTGCTTTTCCATACTCCAAGAAAGGGGCATTTCAGACAAGGATTTGGTTTGTACAGTCTTAGCTTGGAACATTTTCAATTTCCATCTCTTTTATTTCTGTTCAACTTTTTGACCCACTTTGCTATATTTATCATCACCATTTTCTTTCTTTCTTTTTTTTTTTTAAAGAATTTAACACAATCACTTTAAATCCTGTAAAGTAAATGTTAAAACTTCTTACATCACCATTTTCTTTAGCAGGTGGGATCTAAAAAGGCACAGGCAGAGGGGAGAGCTGTACACTTCACGGGAGCATTCTGAGCCTACCTGCGTGGACACCAAAGGGCAGACAGCCAATGGCAGAAGAGAAGCAGCTACTTGAGCAAGGTGAGCCAACTGAGAGACACAGACTGGCTCATAGGATCTAACCCAGCTGAAGGACAGTCACAGGACCCAGGAGTTTACAAGGGTCAAGGCCTCAAATTCCACCCAATGCAGAAATTCTCTGCTAAAGATTCCAGACTGGTGGCCAGCCAATCTTTGCTTGAAATACTCAGTTAGAAAATTTCTGGCCAATGCACACAACCCTCACATTTCTCACTCACAGCTCTCTCCAAGAAAGGACTTAGCAACTGAGCCTCAAAGAATGCAGGTGGCCAAATAACCTCTACTTGTTAGTGCCTTTAGGGTCTGGGTCAGCTTTCAAGCTGAGAGCCACCTTCTCTAGCAGACCCCAAACTGTGGATTTATTAACTCAAACATCAGGACCTCAGGGAGGGCATTTCTGACTACACAGTCAGAATGGAATTCCCTATTATCTTGTCTCAGTTCTGTCTGAAGTTATTTTTATTTTATATATTGCACCATAACCATCCTCATCCATGACATTGGTCTTGTCCACAGCTGTTTCTTTTCAAATGCCTAGAAAGGTATGTGGAGATACAGCAGGCACACAAAATATAAGAATTAAATGAAGAAATTCTAAATTAGTCTATTTCTTTGAACATGATAGGAAACAGGTGTTTTTTGTTTTGTTTTGTTTTTCACAATACCAGGAATCAAACTCAGGACCTTGAGCGTGCCAGGCAGACACTTATGCCACTAAGCTATCTCCTTATCTCCTTATGGAATTAGGTTTCCCAGTTTTCTTTAGAAGAAAGTCTCTAGATTGTTCACACTCCTCACTTGACATAGTCCTTTTGCACTGGATGATTATACAGTATAGATATTCCTTGTTTAACAACCTATCTGTTTCATGACTGCTTAATTTAAATAACTTTTGGACTTAACAACCAAGGAGACTTCTTTGGACTTACAACTCAGACTTACAACCTGTCTAATTTTTGTACAGTTCTGTACATCTTGTTTATAGAGTGCTCTGTTTATATAGTACTATATTTTTTATTATACTATATAGTTATAGTACAGTAGTTTTATGTACTGTTATACATTACAGTACTACATGTAAGAGTTATACAAGTAAAAGTGAAGTCATCAAATTGGAGCTTTCTTTGACAATTTCTCTGTTCTGAATATTGCAATGTATATACTATATGCAGTTCTTCATTTAGCAACCAAGTCATGTAAAGACCTAGCTGCAGGAGCAAAACTTGGACATTAAATGAAGAATATCTGGAGTAGTAGGAGTGATACCTTCTATGTATTTAGTGTTTTACCTTGTGCCATATACCTGGTAAGTACTTTTAAAGCACTTTTTAAATTCTCTCAAAAATTGTATTCACAGGCACTACTAGACAACAAACTGGAATGTCACTGGCCCTCTTAAAGAATGACTCCAGATCTGGACATTAGTGTCTCGATGCAATCTGAAGAGCAGGACTATGTCTACTCTGAGCTGATCTCCCATGAACGCAATGCATTTTGGGAGGTGAGGTCACTCCAAGGGCAGGTGGCAATGCTGTTACTATTGTCCTCTGGTCAGTGGCCACCACACTGGTCTGTGATAAACAAGGAGCTTGTGTCCATTAGCTTTTTCACTGAGTACATACTTTGGCTCTGTGACTTATTTCCATACCAAGGCTTTGTCAGTGAAAGTCTGCCTTCTGACAGTTTCCTTGGCTAGTTGTAGGCTGGCAATCTGGGTAATACCAGTCATAGATATAATTCGCAGCAAGGTTTCTTCTTCCATGTTGCAATACAGGCTTGACATCCAGTACATTCCTAAATGCCTACCAACTTTCAATAAGTAAAAATACTCAGGAAATAAACCCTACAATGAACACTCAAAAGATTGTCTATAAGGATGGAAATTGGTAGAAGATGTGATAGGGAGACTATCAGACTGGGTCCCAAGACTTCTGTGTTAGTCTTTGAGATGCCATTAACCAGCTGTGGGTAAGGAAATTTCCCTTTCCAGTTCTTACCTGTAAAAGGAGGCAGCTGAGCTAAGGCCAGAGGGTCCTCCAGGTTTTAGGGTATAGGATTCAGTCCTTTGAGTCAAATGACTTGCACACCATGATGTCCCCTAGATTACATCTTCCATATTTTTCATGTCCCCATCACAGTCCACCATCTTATCTCTCATAGTGCTTTGCCTGGTAACTAATCAGCTAGCTGGCTTGAGAAAAGGAATAGCACAATAATATCCAACTGCTAGGACCAAAGATAAGCCAAATAGTCTAGGAACTGAAGGACATCTTGAACAAACCATGTTCCTCAAAGATAGGCCAATACTTTTGTCAATCATGCTGGTGTCAGTAAACATGTGCCATTTGGACTGTTCTAAAGGAATTCTCCCATGTGTCTGTCACATTCTGTTGTAGGTTGAATAATGACCTCAAAGATATTAGGGCCTCACTAGTGTTACTTGTAAATGTTATCTTTGGGACAATGTTATCATATTTGCAAATTTGTTACCTCATTTGCTAATGTAATTAAAGAGAAGATTTTGAGATGGGGAGATCATCCTAGATTATCTGGGTGGTCCTTAAATATAATCATAAGTATTGTTATGGTTTAGATCTGAAGTACCTCTCAAAAGGCTCTTAGGTTCGGAGGTTTGGGCTTTGGAAGGTGATTGGATTCTGGGGGTGCTTTATTCATCAGTGGAATCATCCACTAAAGAATCCATAGCTGGGGCCAGGGAGACAGCCCAGAGGCATAAGCACTTGCCTGACAAGCACAAGGCCCTGAGTTCAATCCCCCCCCACACACACATACACACACACACACACACAATCCATAACTAAATGTGCTGTTGTGAGGTGGGCCTGGTCGGAAGAGCTGGGTCACTGAGGATGACCTAAAAAGGTATATTTCTCTCCTTTTCTCTTCACTCTATGCTTTCTTTTTTTGTACCGCAGGCTGCCTGAAGAGCAGGTCTGGTAAGGCAGGTGGAGCTGGGGATCAAATCATGGTATCCTGCTCCTGACTGCATTGCACTCTATGCTTTCTGACAGTTACAACATGTATAGCCTTCCTCTGCCAGATCTTTCCAACCAACCATGGACTTCAAACATGAGCCAAAATAAACCTTTCCCTTAAATTGTAGATTTGGGGTGTTTTGTGCGAGTAATGAGAATGTAACTAAATCAAGAATCTTCATAAAAGGGAGGCAAAGGAAGTTTTCACACACAGAAGAGAAGATGGCAATATGACTACAGTGATAGATATTAAAGTGATGTGGGCACAAGCCGGCTAAGAATGCTGTCAGCCACTAGAAGCTGAACGAGGCCAGGGCCAAGGAACACAGAGGATTTCCTAGGGCCTTTGGTGGGAATGCAGCCCAGTTCATGCCAAGCAAGCTCTGTGCTGCCGACTTTGGATTTCTGACTCCAGAACTGTGAGAGAACAAATTGGTGTTGCTTTAAGCCACCAAGTGTGTGGTCATTTGTTATGGTTGCCATAGGAAACTATGACACCTCTTCCTAACTTCATGCAGAACTTCCTTTCACACAGATTGTTTAGATCTTAATGGCTCTCAAAGACCCACATGCTAACGGCTTGGCCACAGCTGGGTGCTACCTTTAGTGGTGGAACCGTTAAGAGGTGGGGCCTAGTGGAAGGAAGTTAGGTCACTGGGAGCATGGCCTTGAGGGGATACTTGCCCCCCGCTTCCTGGCTACTATGAGGTAAGAAGCTTTGCTCCATCACGTGATTTCCACCACAATATTCTGCCTCAGCATAGACCAATGGGGCACACTGACCATGGACTGAACCTTCTGAAGCCATGTGCCAAAACAAACTTTTCTTCCTTTAAGTTGATTTAGCGCAGATATTTTGTCTCAGCAACAGAAGGCCAACACATGGATTTTCTCTAATTATTATAGATTCTCTTTTAAAAAATACCAGTAGGTATACAGTCAAGATGCTGGCAGGTAAAATGCTCCAATCTGAGAGCTTAATAAAGAGACTGTTTACAAAAGGTCTGAGAATGGATTGGGGGACTTCAAAAGGTAGTATGGAACCCTGGAGTTAGTGGAACACTGAGTGGAGAGGTCTGGCTGCCTGGCAAAGCTATAGCTTTAGTTAGAGGACACAACCAGCCTGTAGCAACCCAGCAGGAAAAGAGCAAAGGCAACTCTCACCTCCCCTGCCGTGACTTCCTGTTGGTACCTTCCATTGGCCAAATCTAAGTGGATTCTAAATGCAAGGGAGTCACTGTGGTTGGCTTCCAAGACAGAGCAGAGTGGAGTATGGTTTTATAGAGCTTTTTTTTCCCTGTATTTTAGGGAAGGGTCTACAGTGTGTTCAGGGTCTCTCTATTAGATCAGACTCATAGTGATCCACCTATTTACAGCCTCCCAAGAGCTGGGATTACAGGCACACACCACCACGCCTAGTCTCTGGAGTATGGTTTTATAAGGGCAAGTGGAAATACCAGCAGGTAAAGACCACTAACACATACTGGCCTGGTTTTGAAAAACAGGAGAGCCACTGGACTCTGGGCCTGTGACCATGGGCAACTCACTACCTCTCCAGGTCTGCTTCTACTCAGCTGTGAAACGAAGAGTTTGGAGAGTGTTGAAACCCTGAAACCCTTTCAGCTCTGATGTGCAGGATTCTGGAAGCAGACTAAATGTCTTTGCAGGCTGGTTGACACACGTGTCACAGAATCTTTCCAGCTGTTTACTTACTAAAGAATATCTAGGACTGTTTTCCATTACACACAAGTATCAGGGTCTGGAGGAACATGCTAGCTACTGAGCCAGTTGAAGAAAGCGGCAGGCTGTGCTCATGTTCGTTGTGCACACAGGCCATAGGTGTTCTGTGGTCAGCTTCCAGGACACAGAGCAGAGTGGATTACAGCCCAGGAAAACCAGACTGTGGCCTGGAAAACCAATTGCAAGAGGGTAGGCAATAAGGCAAGGCATTTCTCAGTGTGCTGGGTCCCGCAGCTGACGCCAGTGGGTAGCCTTCATGCTGACCAGCAAGTGGACTGCAGGTCGGGCACTCCAACAAAGGTCAACTGCCAGCTACCACAGAGATGGTAATAATTAGCTAGAAAGTCAAACTATGGAAAGTTCTGAGGGGCCAGAAAAATTCGGTGTTGAGCAATAAACACACCCCTCACTCCCTTGAGGCACCTTCTTCTGTACTGTGTCTGCTTCTTCAACTATTCTTGTCTCTCTCTAGAATCTCCTTTTAAAAATATAGGGCCAGGCTGAAGAAGAAAGGAATCTTCCCTTTGTCCCTCTCCCCAAGTATCTTGGGTGGGCCAGGATAAACAACAGCTTCTCTTCTCTTCTTCCCACCCCACTCCTACTCATTAAAGCCAGAAGCCCCATAATTACTGATGGGCCCCAAATGAGCACTGGCTCAAAGCATGTGATTTGGAAGAGAGTGGGAGGCCCAGGAAGGCCCATACTCCAGAAGCTTAAAACTTCTCCCCAGTTGCTACCTGATTGCTAAATTCCACTGTTGCTGTTTCCAGCAAAGCAACTTGGCTTTTGTTATAAACACAGCCACACTTAATGGTGTGCACTTGAAGACTGTCCAGTGAATTAAAAGGTCTACAGGCATTATGGAGATGAGGAAGAAAGGGAAAGGGACAGAACGGCAGCAGCTGCGAAGGTGGACAAAGAGACAGGGCTCTGGACACCAAAGAATAACCACTCCCTTCACACTGCTGCTGAGCACTATCCCAACTGAGTTTGTGCTGTCTATGTGCTGAAAATCCAGGTAAGTAGCACTATCAAGTGACACTGTGAAAGTGTACCTGGCCTCTCCCACCCTCTGACTGGAACAGAAAACAACTGTGGAGTGTGGCTCAAGGGTGTCTGGGGTGTCTCCTTGCTCCAAATGCTCCCCTTACTGTTACAATGGACCCTGAAAGTCTCCCATTCAAGCAGGAATTAGGGTATTACAGTAGTCCCCCCTTATCCAAGATTTTGCTTTTCAAGGTTTGGTTATCTATAGCCAAGCATAGTCTAAATACAGTCAATGGAAAATTTCAGAAATAAACCATTGGTTTTGAACTGCATGCTCTTCTAAACAGCAGGATGTGGTCTCACACCATCCTATCCCATCCTGAGTCACTCCTTTGTTTGGCAATTCCACACGTTACATGTCTGCCACCTGCTTGTGCATCGTTTAGTAGAAGGCTTGGTTATCAGATGGACTGTTGGGTGTCACAGTGGTTGTATTCTAGTCACCTTTATTTTACTTAATAATGGCCCCAAAGCAAGAGTAGTCACCCTGGACTATGCCAAAGAAAGGATATAACATCTTCCTTTTTATAAAAAGATAAAAATTCTTGATGCAACAAGAGAAAATATTATGCATGCTGAAGTTGCTGAGATCTGTGGCAAGATCAAATTTCTATTCACTAAATTGTGAAGAAAGAAAAAGACACTCAGGGGCTGGGGTAATAGCTTGATAGTCTAAGCACCTGCCTGGCAAGTACAGGGGGACCCAGGTTCAATACCCAGTACCTCATGCCATGCCAGCCCTGCGACCCTGGGCGTACCATGCCAGCCACTGAAACCAGGCATAATGGAGCATGCCTGGAATCCCAGCACTGGGGGAGCTGTGACAGGAGGATCACTATGACTCTGAGCTGTATATCAAGACTCTGTACCACATAGATAAATAAATAAATGATTGTTAAAAATTTTAAAAAAGAAAAAGACACTCAGGTTAATTTTGCTGTCACATCAAAGTGCAAAAATAGAGGGTCACAGTTCATAAGTGCTTAGTTAAGACAGAAAGGGCATTAAATTTGTATATAAATGCAGAGAAAAAATAGTACTATCTATTGGCCTTGCTACTGTTCAAGGTTTTAGGTATTCACCAGAGCCCTTCAAATGTATCCCTCACTGCTAATCTCAAAGAGTTTGAGAAAAGTCAGGCACAGTCAAAGGAAGTTTCCATAAACCAGAAGTAGGAGGTCATTCTTGTTTGAAAGACACTGAGACCATAAGTTGCAGATTCCGTGGGAGTCCATAGCTGGGACCTTCTCTGCTCGGTCAGAGGCTGACTGAGATTCCTGAAAGAAATGAGGGAGGAATCCCTGGGGACCAGAGGACTCAGGAGAGGACAAAGAAAGGTGAAGAAGATACTTTGCCTCCTAGTCTCACCTGCAGCCAGCTCTGCCTGGCAGTTTTCTTGCTCAGATGTAGGCTTACCATGCACGGCTTCTTAGGTGCCCTAGCATACCTGGCCCCTGCTCTCCAAAATGACTAAGAGGGCTTCAGGTAGACCCAGTCCTCTGAGAGTTACTGCTTAAATCAGGAAGGATTAGTTTTACTACAATTACAGTGAGGTCAAAGCACCCATACACTCCCTAGGCAGTCCTGAGTTCAAATCCCTATTCCAGCACCTAGCAGCTGTGCCCTGTGCATGTTACTCTCTTTTTTCTAAGCCTTGCCACCTCACTGGCACACAGGGAAGCTAACCACACTCGCCTGACAGGCAGCTGCAGGGTTAAATGAGCGAGACAGGGAACACTTTGCCCATGGCAAGGAGGCCACAAATGTCAGCCATGGATTTCTTCCTTACTTACTCCTCTTTCCAGTAAGAAGAGGCAAATGATGCATGCGAGCTTCAAGATCATTATAAATTTAATCCAGATTTAGGCAGTGCACACAATCTGTTCTCCGAAAAGCCCACAAGATTTTTTTGTAAGTTATGATCTCATTGCTGTTTTTATTTTAAATAAGCTATATTTAGCTCTTAAACTCTATGTCAGCTTGAAATCCTAAAGTCATCCTCCCGGAAATATAAGTGTTTTTACCAAATGCACTTATTCAGAACAATGAGCACAGCATTCTTGTTAGATAATGTCCCTTAAAGGACCTGGCTGCTGTGCGGAGAGCTAGGGCACAGGCAGCCAGGCTGTGGGCCCACCCTCACCTCACTAAACTGTACCACCCCAGCCTGGGGCTACAGCTCAGCACTTGCTTAGCATGTGCAAGGCCCTGGGTTCCATGCTCAGCCTCATAAAACAAACAAAACCAAAACAGCCACACCTTCTTGTAAGTGAACGAAGTTTATCAGGGTCCAGCTCAGCTACAAATCCTTTAAGCCAGGCACCATGGTACACACCAGTAATTCAAGATGCCACAGAGGCTGAGGCTGAGGAGGATCACAAGTTTGAGCCCAGCCTGGGGAACACAGTGAGGCTCAGTCTCCAAAAACAGGACACTAGGATGTGGCTGAGTGGTAGAACACACCTCTGTTCAGTCCCCAGTACTGACAAGAGAAAGTGCTCACTCCACTTACTCATAGGCTTGCTCTTCCTTCCTCAGAACATTCTGTCCTGGTCCTGCGACTCTGCTCCTCCCACCTATTCTCAGGGGAACCCTGTAGCAATATACAAAAGAATCACCCATCATAACAACATCCTTTTGACTTCTGACCTCCATCAAACAGGGCTGCAAAGATGCTCAGGGTAGTGTGGCTCAGCCTGGGACACGGGGCTACAGTCTCACTGTCACCACCAACTGGCTGCTGCTCTTGTGCCGGTCACTTAAGGTCCCTTCCTTTAGACTTCTTTGCACAGGGCAGGCAGCGTGCCTCCTAGGGCTCTTCTGAGGATTATATGAAGTAGTCTGTGTCTTGAGCTCAGCGCATCACTGGCCCAACAGGAGGCAGTTATCACAAAGAAAGATCAATAATTAGCTACTCTGATTATGGATCACATAGTTGGTAACTGGGAGCACAGGTGAAAAGTCACCTTCAAAAGAGACCCAGAGACAGGCAGGCTGGACCACGTGCTCTCTGGTTGCCACATCGGCACAGGTTCCTGAGTGCTCATTCTGCCCGGCTGGCATGCTGCCTCAGTGGCCACCTAAGGGCAGGTGGATGAGGGCCAGTGCAAAGGCCGAGTGAGAATCCAGATGGAGGGGCTAGAGAGCCCTCTGCCAGTCAGCTTGGCTCCACTGCTCCAGGACAGCAGATCTGCAAATTGTTTTCCAAAACCTTCAACTGGGAGCTTCATCCTTCAGGTCAGGTAAGGATGGAGCTACTTTGTTGGATGTGGGGAAAGGAGGCATGGGGCATACACAGCTCCACACTGAGCTCCCCCTCAAGGGGACCTAAATTCCTCTCAATGAATAATGATGGTCCAGTTGAAAAATATTTTCCAGGGGCCAATGAGATAGCTCAGTAATAGCTCAGCAGTCTAAAGCGCCTGCTTAAGCAAGCACAGGGACCTTGGTTCTATCCCAGCACCACAGGCCACACCAGCCCAGACCCCAGGGCAGGCTAAGCCAGCCAGCCAGCCAGCCAGCCAGCCACACACACACACACACACACACACACACACACACA
>NDGN011439582.1:0-13719 GCA_002564285.1 Tympanoctomys barrerae
CTGCTGCTGCTGCTGCTGCTGCTGCTGCTGCTGCTGCTGTCCTGCGACTCCTCAGCCCTGACGGGCGGAATTTCTTCTGACCTCTGTGGCTCCATGGGCTTGTGCACCCCCTCCATGAAGCCTGAGGAACAACCCCACCCCAGGAAGCATGAAAGCTCCTGGCCTCAGAAGCGCGGAGTCTGCCGAGTCTCGTGATGAGGACGACCCCTGCGGGCAGTGAATGCCCCGGATGTACCCTGCAGGATCTACCGCAACACACAGAGTGCTCACCTGTGTTTTGCTTGGGAAACTCACCATAGTGCAAAAGCGTGTGCTCCCCCCGGGGGAAGAAGCCCTTCCAGGGCAAGCACAGCTTCCAGGGGACGTGCAGCACTGCGGGGGGATTCACTCCGGCCTCTGAGGGGGGTCCACGAACCTGGCCCTTCTTTCCCGCTGATTTTTCAGCCCACCTTGAGACTCCTCCTCCACTCTGATCCGGGCTCATGTGGATCTAAATGTTTTATTTCAGGGTTAATTGGCCTGGAACTGCATACATGAGATTTAACAAAATATGAAAGATGACTGGAAGAAAAAATAAAACTGTAGCAAGCAATGTGCCAGCGTCCTAATGGGAAGCAAAGCCTGATCCTCACGCCTTTGCCCTCCTCCTCTCTCGGGATTTGGATACGGTCTTGCTTCCCAGGCAGTGCAGCGCTGGTCTACCTCACTTTCAGACTGCATCTTGATTGGCCAAACCCAACTTTCTCTTGCTTACAAGATAGGAACTTGACTTCTCACTGAAGGCAAATTTCTCCCCCTAGAAAAACTTCACACACTGCCTTCCCTCTGCAGCTTGGGTGTGCTTTGTGGGGAGCCTCCCCTGTCACACACACAGATTAGCAAAGTCTACCCACTTCAGGTGCAAGACTTAATGCCTGAGCCATATCATAAAATAATCCGAGTACAATAAAAATCAGAATGCAGTCAGTGGTGGAAGATGCCTCCGCTCACAGCTGCCTTAGCATGGCAATAAATCGCACTGCAAAGCACCGTCTAGAGACCGCATGAATGCAGGCTGAGTGTAGCAAGTAATATGCCCCGCAGGTAGAAATCAGGTCCAGACGTCACTGCCATCAGCCTCAGGTCTGAGGACAACATGAAATGTTGGGACTAAGGTGAGAAGCCACTGTAGAGCACGGATCTCCTTGCACCTCCGTCAGTCTTCTGCTACTCACAGGCCCTTGAGTCCAGGGAGGAGACCCTGCAGAGGTGGACCCCTATGATGGGTGCCAGCCTCGAAACCCACATTCGGGACTGCAGCTCTTTCCCCGGAGGCCCTCCCGAGGTTCTCACACGAGCGATCCCTTCTCAAAAGTCCCTGCAGGCCGCAGTATTAGGATCTAATCTTCCATCAGAACCTGACTTGAAGCACTTATCTCTGTTAGACGCTAAGANGCTTATCTCTGTTAGACGCTAAGAGGAAAGCATTCTGATTAAACAGCCCCGGGCCTCAATCCCAGGGGGCTGCAGGCGGAGTCCTGGTCCCTTGGCCCTGCTCTGTCTGTTGATTGTCCATCTCTCTTCCCTTGGCATCTTCCACAGCCACGTTATTCTGGCGTCCTGTATTTTTTTTCTCTCTCTCTCTTCTCACCCTCTAGTTGCTGCCTCTCTGTCTCCTCTGCAAACCTGTTCCTCTCACAAGGCCACTAAGTGTTGATCCTCAGGACCTAGCTGGGTGCTCTGAGGTAAGCCCTCCCAGCTCCACCTGGAGTGCATCCGCTCTCCTCCTCCCTGGTACCTGCTACTGTCCCACTCAAGGGTCCCCATCCCAGCTCTCTCAGGAGCGGCTGCAGTCCCAGCCGGTGGAGATGCCCCCACAGCTTCGTCTTCAGCTCATCTTTCTCTCCTCAGCAGCCTCATGATCTGGACAGAGCACAGAGTGCCCCCACAGGGCAGTAAAAACTGTGGGTCTGGGACTTTCCGTGATCTGTGGGAGGGGGCAGGTTTGTCCACCCTGCAGGTAAGTGAAGAAGGGAAGGTCTTTCGTTTTGGTTTGGGATGGAAGCCAAGGCCCCGGCCATCTACAGTGCACAGCCCGGCTACAGCCCCACCCAAGAACACGAGCTATCAGTGGCCATTGGGCACCTTTTCTATAGTTCCAGAGAGGTTGCTTTTATTTCTGAGCACCTTAAAGAGGTGAGAAAAGACACTGGCGGTGGTCGTTTGCCCTTACTTGGACACGGAATCCTAGTAAACATCGCTCGGTGGGAACAGGCATCATCTCCTCTACCTTGCAGAAACCTGTGCCATACGGTGGCCCAATGTAACTTTCAGGAAGGCCTTTGCATTAAAGCCAGTCTTTGCCTCTAAAGCCCTGGGATATCACCACAGCACAACGCTACACCCACTTGGAAAGGTAGGCGTCGATTCTGAGTGCTTCGGACTGTTACTTTCCTGGTGGGCCAGGGCAGCACAATGGGGCCGCCAAATCAGTGATTAGCTCCACGCATAGTGCTAATCCAAGATGTGAGTCCACCCGGAAAACTTTTGCATAAGAACGTGGCCGTGGAGACCAGAGCAGGTTCCGTGGGGCCCTCACAGGCCTCTTTGCCCTGCAGGAGCACTTTCTCCACTAATGCTGACTCCAGCAGGAGCCTGGGGCAGCACCACCTCCCCTCCCGGATCCCCAAGGAGCCCCAGGAGGCACCAAGCAGTAGGTGGGAGTACTGCACAGACAGAAAGCACAGGAGGAAGGGGAGCTGTGCGGCTGTCTCCCCGCTACCGCCCCCCAGCGCCCCCACAGTGGAGGACAGCAGCAGCTGGGAGGTGCTCCGCGGGGACCCTCTCTGCTCACCTGTCCTCACAGAAGCTAACGGGCATGCTAACTTTAAACCTGCAATTCTTTTCTTTCATTTCAAGAGCAACATGAAACAGAACGAGACAGCATTTCCGTGAAATACTGTGATCTATAATTGGTTTTCCTCCATTCAGTCAAGGGTCCAGGTGGGTGGCAGAGCCTAGAATCTAGAGAAAGAAGAGCAGGTGGGTGTGACATGTGGCACAGCACTGGCTTAGCCTGACCAGGCCCTGAGTTCAAGCTCAAATACTGCAAAAAGAGAAACGAAGAACTGATGTGGAAACACTGCTGTCTGAGGTCAAGACACGTGAAACCCCGCTGTGGGCATAGAGAAACGGGTGGCCAGGACCCTTGCAATGACAGCTAGCCTTATGATCCCCTGGGGGTCCCAGGGACCCTGGATGAGATCAGCAGCTGGGTCACAAGTCTCCCTTAAATGAGTAAAATTTGTGTCTTTCCAAATTGATTATTTATTCATAATAAATTCTGAACATTCCAGGCACAACACCATTACAAACTGAGGAGGCCATAGCTTAGACTCGCCGTAACAGAGCTGTCATGGAGGCCAGGAGAGGTGGGCAGGACCACGCCCTCGCACCTGGGCGGCTCTCAGCTCCACTGCCAGGACGCTCCTGGAGGAGCCAAGGACAGCGAGGACGCTGGGCCCGGAGGGCGGCAGGGCAGCTGGAGCAGCACCCCAACAGGCAGCCCGTGTGCAAGAGAACAGCAGGAGGAGCTCAGCCGTCCCTGCCAGCACCACAACCTCCTCGGTGCCACCTTTCTGCTTGCGGGCTGCTGAGTTCTCTTCCTGAATCTCTGTCACTTGGGACCTAAGACGTGGACTCCTCACCCTTCCTCCCGAGGTGGTGCTGCCTGAGAGACCCTGAGCAGACCGCAGTTAGCAGCGCCTGGCCGTGCAAAGCTTTCACAAGTGCTGGTTGCAGAGCAGACCTCTGCGGTGCGAGGAAGTTAAATTCGTTTCCTGCAGCGGAACCTCATCTCGGCTCACTGTTTGCCCAGAAGCTGCCCCCTGGGCACTGTGTGCAGTGCGGGTCCAGCAGGCTGCCGCCCGACCTGGCACTCAGCAGGCCGAGCTGCCTTGCCCAGGCCACTCGTCCTGCCCAGGCTTCCCGGGTCCCTCCAAGCTGCAACCCCGACTGTGGCGCACCCCGAGGGCCTTTCCATGCTCCAATCACTATTCCCAGCCCCTCCCCAGTAGTCCATGAATGTTTTTGAATTAAATATTTATTCAAAAAGAAAAATTACAAGTCTAAAAATTACAATGTCGCTGGATCACTAAAGAGGAGCAAAGGCATTGTGTGAGATCCAGAAATGACCGATGGAGCCGGGTGCTCAAGATCCCAAATGCAGCAGCTGGACAATGCAGTAGGACTTCTGCTGTCCCTTGAAGTAACTCACTTTGCATATTTTCTCAGCAAGACTGTGATAACAGAGATGAGGTCAGTGTCCGGGAAGCCTGGGGAGCCGGCAACTTCCCCAGCACGCTGGAATCCTGGAATCGTTCCGGGATTTCCCCAGTCCGGGCTTCAGTCAAGGGCTCTTCCCATTCCATGAGGCCTGGACCAAGGTGGCAAAGCAGGTCTTAAATCGCAAGGTCACAGTCCTGGGCCTGGGAGAAGCCGCGCAGGTAGCAGCAACCCGGCTCTCAAAGCACTGCTGTCCCCTGGTGGTCTGACAAGCGCTGTGCTCTCCGCTTTCCGTCCAGCTCTGCTCTCCTCCTGGGCTCCCAGCAGGCCTTCAGCCACACTTTGATGCGCTTATTTTCCCAAGACTAGCAGAGGAGGAGATGCCTGCTGACCACATTGCTCCCCAGCCTGGATGGCGGCTGTGCGGGCGCTTCTGTGTCCCTGAAGTGAGACGACCACATGTGGGTGAGCTTCCCCTCAGTGCTCGAGCATGTGCACACTTTGGGCTAATGTTGGGTTAATAACTCCGTATGGCAGTGGACACTGCTGGGGCCATAGTGTGTGCTGTGAGCCCCATGGGACAGGAACAAGGAGCCGGCTGTGTCTAGAGCCAAACCTCCCCTTCTACCCTCAGGGCTGCAGCGCAGTTAAATGCTTCACCGCTGCCCCAGGCATCCTTGCTCGAGTCCCTGCTGCTGAGCTGCACTGAAAAATACTTTGTCGTTCACTCCTTCACTCAGTCATCCAGGGCCCACCGTGCTAGCGGCCCTCTAGGAGCCCTGTGTTCTTGGGAAACTGTAGACCAAAATCTCAATGGCTTTCTCCCTCTCTGTCTCTCTCAATTTCTATCTACTCCAGGACTGTGCAGGCTCGGCTGTCAGTGTTCGTGGGTGACGTCACATATAACTCACTGGGCCACCACCGAAGCCAAAGGCCGCCCGCTTCCTGCAGATTGCAGACTTGTGCCTGCAGCAGAATGGAGTCCTCATGGCTGTCAGGGATAAAGGGCTCCTTGTGAAAGTCCCCAGGATCTTCTACCTCAGGTATCGGCAGGGAAAGGTCTTCTCGGCCACTTCCAAACAGAGCCTCAGTTTCCCTAGTGAACAGCAAAGGGCTGGCCCTCAGAGTGGCCCCACAAAGCCCAGCTGTGATTCGCAGGGCAGTGGTGGGTACTCCCAGCTGTCTGTGGGACCTGCCTTTTGTCCAGTAGTTTCTACACTTTTATCTTCTGATTAGAAAAATACTAGTTAAGTAACCCTTATGCAATCACTTGGGACCCAATGCGTTTTAAATTTTAGAGTTTTCCTGGCTTTGAATATCTGCATAGATCTTGTATGCATTTGCAGGGATAGGGCCCAAGCCTCAACACGCGCCTCACTTGTGTCGTGTGTGCCATGCGCACACGCTTGCCGGCACTGTGAAGCAATGCTTGCAGTACGTCTTTGTTCTGACTGCAACCCACCCACCACTTGAGGTCAGGGAATCTCCTTGATGCGGTCTCACACCAGCACTTCGTGGGTTTTGGAGCATGGAGCTTTTCTGGCCCTGGGTGCTCAGTTCGAGGGTGCCCACGTAGACAGGAGATGTAGTGCGTGAGGAGTACGTCAAGCTTCTTAATTCCAGGAGCACAGGCTGGCCCAAGGCTAGGTGTACAGGGGCAGCACATTGTGGCAGGGGGCCCCCACCCAGGGCTCAGGTCCTGTGGCCAGTGGGCAGTAACTCGTGAGGGAAGCCCACGAGACATCCCACCTTCTTGCCTCGCGCTGGGCTCAGCGTGTTGCGTTGCTGATCTTCCCTGCCTGCACTCTGCAGTCAACTTATATCCGTTTCATGTGGGTGACAATGTCCCCAGGAGGCAGCTGGCCAAAGCCCCAAGCATATCTAGGAGAAGAGCGTGTGAAGTGAAAGGGGAGACGGGAGACACGGGGGGCAGGACAGCTGGGTCCTCTTGGGAACCCTCCTGCACAGAGCCAACAGTGCAACCCGCAGTAGCACCGGGCTGAACTTGAGCCACATCTCAGCTCTGCTGCTGAGCGGTGTGACCCAGGTTTGCTGGCCAACTCTGCTGCCCCTGTCCCTCCCCCTGTATCACAGGTGCAGTGATAGGAGCCTGGTAGGATGGCCACATGTAGGGAGCTCCCATGAAGGGCTGGGGACAGTGTCTGCTGCACAGCCATTGCTCCACAAATGGGGATAGCTGTACACTGCCTTTTCCCTAAAGGGAAGAGAAGAGGAAAGAGGAAGATCATCCCCACTTGCCGAGAGCATTGGCATCTGCAGAGAGGGTGAGACCAGGCAGTGCTTAGAGCAGCACACCAAGCTCAATACATGACCGATGGTGACAACAGGGCCAACTTCTTCCGTACGTTCAGATCACACAAAAGAAGGAAGCAGCTGCTTCCAGGAAGATGCCAAACATTGTCTTTGCAAGAGGGAAGAGTCCTCATTCTTGGGGCATAAAGAAGAATGCATGTGTGTAATTTGCCAACTTTAGGGGTAGGCATGGGTGCCCCGTGGGAGGAGAGACAGAAGGGTCTGAAGGGTCTCTCAGCTGAATAAAAGGAGGGTTTGTTTCTGTGACCCCTGGACCACCCCAACCGGCCATCTGCTGGCCAGGAACACCTACAGGAGGTGGTTTGGAAAATCCTGCATGTGCCCCTCTCTTTGTAACTTTTTATCCACAGTACAGATGATCGGGAGGGTGATGTGCTTGCACCCTTACCACCTTGCTCAGAATTCTATAAAACCATCCCAGGCTGGAGGCTAGAACTCCCAGGTCCAGGTGAACTCAGTGTCTCGGGGAATGCACCTTCTCATTGTCCCCAACAACACAGAGAGGGAGGCGCCCTCCTGCAGGCTCCATCTTTATCTCAGAGTCCCTCAGAGCCCCATCCCCAACATCCTTGAATTAAAGGATTGGATTTGGGCCTCCAGGTGGGGAATCTGTAATCTGGGAATCTAAAATCCAAAATGCTCCAAAATCGTAAACTTCCTGAGTGCAAAAATGAAGCCACAAGTGAAAACTTTTACCTGATGAAACACTGTTTCCTGCATAAATTGCTTGAAATGTTGCATGAATTTCCTCCCAGCTGAGCAGAGAAGGCTCATTTGAAACATAAATGGACTTCATATTAGACTTTGGTCCCAGCACCAAATAGTTTGGAATACTTGCACATGCATAATATTTGCTGCATTAGGCATGTGCAAATATTCTAAAATTCAAGCTTTCAGAAATCAAGAGACTTGTGGTCTGGAGACTTTTAGAAAAGGGGTAGAGCCTGAATGAATTTGGGGACATGAACAGTCAGTTAATAGCACCTGTGGAAAGCTGTGCCCAGGTATAGGTGTAGCCTCTGGGCTCTCGGGCACAGAGACAGTGCTGGCCTAAAGACAGAAGAAGAGCCTGGGACACCCACAGCCTGGGGTCCACCTGCCCGGGGTGGCCCCCTTGTGAAGAAGGTAGGGTTTTGTGAAACACATCCAGGCTGAAAGCCACTGCAACTTGCTGTCTGCAAGCCAGGGCGGCATCTGTCCCTGAAGAGTGACAGTGCCTGCCCCACGTGTAGGTTCTGATGGGGACTGTGCTTGCCTGGTGGGTGCCTTGCAGAGATGGTAGAAAACAAAATGTAGATAGCTGGGCATGATGGTGCATGCCTGTAACCCCAGTACCCTAGGAGGCTGAGGCAGGGGGATCCTAAGTTGTAGCCCTGCCTCAGTAAACTTGAAAGACTTAGCAAGACTGCCTCAAAATAAAAAAGATATAATTCAGTGCATAGACCCTGATTCAATCCCCCAGAAGCACAAAGTATGCAAATGACAAGATTGGTATTGCTAAGTCAGCACTTCAAATCCAACAGGGCACTCGGAGAAGCACGGTTCACTCCCCGACGCCAGTAGACTGTTTTTGCTTTTTGTTTTTAATTCATTTCTGCGCTCTTCAAGAGCTATTTACGGCACAGGGAACTGCAACTCGATGCTTTGATTTCACAACTCCCTCGCAGGGTGCACCATGAACAGGAAAAGCTGAGAAACACATAAATAGAGCAGGAAAGGTACTGAAAACACAGTCGCAGTCACAGCGGAGGTGCTGCTCCCGGGGCCTTCCTGGGCCCGCCCTCGCGCCGGCAGCGGTCGGGCAGGTGTCCTGCGCCACCTGCCCCTGTCCTCAGGGCACTGCCGGCCACTGGCCAGGGTCCGGGCAGCCTGTGGAGGGTGCTGTTCAAAGGCAGCCCCGCGTGGTCCTGCAGGAAGTCCCGGACGCGCAGACGTGACTCAGGGCGGGGTGCGGGCAGATCTGACGGCCCGTGGGTTATTTTGTCTACACCTCGGGAAAGTCACAATGAGCTGAGGTCACGGAGCGGCTTCGTCTGTCCCTCGGAGGAATTCCTGCGCAGCGGCAGGGGTCCGCGTCAGATCTCTGTTTACTCGCCTGGAATTCTCGCTGCCAGGTTGGTTGAAATAATCCAGAAGATTAAAGAATTCGCTTTTCCTTCCTGGTGCACAAAACCCGTTATTTTAGTCACGGAAGAGAACAAGAAGTTGCTTTTCCAGAAATACGTCTCTGAACATTTTCTGATTTATATATCTATATATAGATATATAGATATAGATATATATTTCAAAAATTGGAACAAAGGTCACATTTCTCAAATCAAAATTAGCCCAGAAAAGTTAAGTCAAGACTAAATTACTAATTTATTCTAATTGAACAATTTTTCTGATTTAACAAAACTATATATAAATTAATGGAACCTTAAAATAGAGTGTAGTAAAATATACATAAAATGAGAAACACTAGGGATAGTATATAATTGTGCTAATATATTAATTAATTATAGTAATGCACAATTATGTATTATAATAATATACTTCTTGAATCAGTAAAGTCTTTATCATTTTGATTCCAGTTAAATAGGAGCTGATTGAATAACATGTAACCATTTATATTTGATTCAAATGTATTTTAATATAGTTCAAATATATTCAAATATAAGCCAAATTAAATATAGTCAAATTAATGTTCTGATAAGCTAAAAATTAAATAAAATCTCAAAGGCTTAAAGCAAAAAGAATTATGTCTCCACCATTTTTTGTGCAGAGAGTCAATTGTCACCTACTAGCACTGTATTCCTTAACTGCAGCCTAAATAACTTTTGAGTTTCAGAATCAAGGCTGTATTTCTGCTGTCTTTCTTAGAAGCAGCAAATTTCCATGGCAGACTAACAGTTGCCTTTATCCACTTTATTTCTTTTAGTGGTAATAAGCCCTCAAGTCTGTTTCAAGCCACTTGATGATTGGCTCCATCTCTCGGCCTTCTTTGAGCTCACAGGAAACCCCTTGGCACGGTCGTGGCCAAGGAGAGAGATACAAACAAAAATCACTGGGTGGAACTTCTGGGAAAGTTCTCTCAAAGTAAACAGATCTGGTTGGATTATTGCCCCTCTGGCTTTTGATCTTATTCTTTCACTGAACCAGGAAGATAGATGTGACGGTGTGAGCACCTGCAAGCGTCCTGTAAGCAAGTCCCACGTCCTGCACCCTTGGTTGGAGATTCGGAGTGCAGTCCATGCCCTGGTGACGTCACTTACTTCCTTCTTGTTCATGGGGAGAACACAGCTTCTACTTCACAGGTACCACTTCCTGGGGAATTTCCTGCTAGATGCAGCAGCCAGCACAGTTACCCCTGATGCAGGCATGTGTGATGAGGAAGGAGCTGCTAAGATGATGAGAACACTGTGTTGGATTGTACACGTCTTGCTCATGACCATTAAGCGTGTGTCCTCACATGGGATGTTTTAGGTTTGCATGCACTGTGTGGAGACGGCATCCGCACTTCTACATGACGTCTGTCTCACCCAGCACTGTTTGCCGTCCTTCCACGGAGCCATACTTCATTTCTTCTCCATTGCCACGCAAAGTTCAAGGGTACAAAAGGAGCACATCTATGTCGATGCTTTCGGCACACATCTGGGCTGTTTCTAGCTCAAGATTTCCACAAAGCGTATTACTGTGGCCACTTTTGAAAATGTCTCCTGAAGACCACATCTTAAGACCCAATTTGGTTAAACATTTAGGAGTAGAATTGCTTCATTGCTGAGTTGTTCCTAGACCCTGATAAATTATTTTACAAAGGAATCTATAACAATTTCCACTTCTGCCACCAACACCCAAAGCTTCTCATGGTCCCTGTGCCATGGTCCCTGTGCCCAACAGCGTTTGTTCCCTGGAAGAGCCCTGGACTCCACTCGCAGCACCAGGTGCAAGGCCGGGGACATATCCAGTGGTCCCCGCTGACCAAGTCTCTCCCTCCCATCACCAGGCTTGAAGTGGCATCAAGAGCCTGTCTCCACAGAGGAGCCACGACATGAAGTTGATCCCAGCAGCCAGGGTGGACCTGCAAGTTCGCGGGGCTGGGGGTTTCGGACTCCTAATTTCCTTGGCTGAAACCATGAAAGTGTCAGATTCGGTGTCTTCTAAAGACCCTACAACCCTGAAATGTTAAATACCATGATTCTATTTGTTTGCCTGTACTAGGAGCAGAGCTTAGGACCTCCCACCTGCTCAGCAGGCACCACGCCACTGGCCCCACGCTTCTACTTCATACAGGAGAAGAGATGCTTGTATTTGACAAGGAGTGAGACTTGGGGACGCTGTGGCGTCTCCTCACCCTAGAATCCTTTAACTCAGACTATAAATTTATACTTCGAGCTCCCGGTTCAAAAGCAGCGAGAACTCCTGCATTATCTTGGCTGCCGGCTCAGATTAAAACTTGCACCTGCAGTGCTGAGGTTCTTAGCGTTGCTTGCTCTGGAGAGGGCCTGCCACTCACTCTGCCATCAAGGCTCACAGCTCCCGCCTTGGGGTGTCGCTGGCCCTACACACAGGGTGCCCAGCCAGCCCTGAGCCCACATTCCTTGTGCTTCCCCAGCAAGGAGCCACAGGTGCGGGTTGGCCGCGGGCCCCTCAAATGCTCCAGCCGCATCTGGGTACTTTGTACGCCCACTCATCTTTACTGAAAATTCTGCACAAAGCACAATTACAACAAAACCAAGAGAAAGAGGTGCATGGTTTCTGAGACCAGACCACATGAGTAATATTCTTTTCATTCTTTCTCTTTTTAACGTTTTTCTGGCAGTACTGGGGGTGGAAACCAGGCCTCCGAATATTCGCAAACACGGAAGCCCTGAGCTCTGTTCCCAGCAGGATTCTTCTTTCTCTTCTGCTCTTTTCTTTAATTGTAACCCTCACGCAGGAATGAGTCTTTGGAAAGTTTGGGAAACTGAATTTTACCCTCTACTTCAGGAAAAAAGAAGAAGAAGATGATGATGATGATGAGTTTCTTTTCTGGTTTATCTGTTCCAAGTTTCTTTAAAATAGCGATGCCCGCTTCCCTGTACCCACATGTGTGTGAGCCTGTGAGAAGGGGGAGGGGAGGGGAGGAGGGCGAGAGGGAGGGTGAGCAGGAGGGCGGGCAGACGCGCGGGGGCCTGCAGACCACACCGCGTGCGTGCACACAACGCGACTGTGCCACACACCGAGAGCTTTCTATCCTCAGCGCATTCTGGAGGTTTTATCCCGCTCATCAATATCTGACAGACAGTTTATGGAAAGAAGGATTTCATTACTTCTTTTATAGAGCATTAAAGACTATTTTAAATGTAGCTTCGCTGCTACATATCCCAGGCAAGAAACCCCAGTGTTTCTGAACTTGTTTCAGCTTCCATTTAGCATCACCACGTTAAATACAATGTCTTAAAAGCCTCGTATTGGTGTGTTTTGACTTAAAATTAAAAGAACGCCACAATTCTTTTGATTTTGTTAATATTCCAAAAATAAATACTTGACTCATAAAGGTTGGGGAAAATTCATTCCTGTTTCCAGCCCTGCACATGTCCTGCGCGGTTCCAATTCTGGCAGCCAAGCAGCTGTCCCTTTCCCGCCCCGCTCGCTGGCCAGCTGTGTGCCCGCGGTTGTTTGAAGATCTGTTAAAAAGCATTTGCGGACTTTCATAGGGACAGGTGTCCCTGCATAAAGCAAAAGGCCCTTCGAAGGAATGCAGCGGGACAGATCCTGCCCTAAGCCCCATAAAATTGTTTAAATTGAATGCAGGTAACGAGACACACGGGGAGCTCAGCCAGCTTGAACAATAGGCGGCTTCTCTGCCAGGTCGCCTTCTGCCTCGGCGGCGGCAGCGCCTGGACCTGGGGCCCCTCCACCAGGGCGCTCTCGCCTGGTCGGGTTTCTCCAGCGGGCGCATGCAGGCCAGCTCTTCCTTCCCCAGAACACAGCTGGGGCTGTATCCACGTGTCCCAAGAGTGTCGGGAGTCCCACGGGGCGCTCCCACAGGGGAGGCTGTGACACACATAGGATGCCACGGGGACTTCTCCAGCTGCACAGTTGAAGTCGTGGAGGAAAGCTGCCCTCCTGTGTCAGCGCCACACAGCACCAGGGGCTCTGTGTGTTGGAAACACGCAGCCAAACTTGCTTGGTTATGTTGCCGGATCAGCGCTGTTTGGAATTCCTTGCCATCAACCATAAACCACCCACCCCTGAAAGAGTTTGGAAAGAATTTGAGAGTAAACATTTCTAGCAAATTTTAAGTTGTGAAATAACTGTAAATCTACAGAAAAATTTTCAAAGGGCTACAAAGGGTTTCTTCCTGTACAATTCTCACCAGATTCCCTAGCTGCTGGCATCTTACAACACTGCCTGAACATCCATGTGTGTGTGGGTGTGTGCATGCACGTGTGTGATGCTTCTATATTTGAACTATCCAATAATAGGTCGCAGACCTGATGCTCCATTACTTCTCAAATTACTTCATCATGCATGCCTTACAAACATGTTCATTTTTCTAAATAACCAAAGTACACGAAGAAGATTGGGATATTTAAGCTGCTCGTGCAGTACTTGCAAGTTCTCCAGACCCACTCGGATTTCCCTGACAGCATCAGCAATGTCCTGTTTATGGCCCGACTCAGGCAGCACACTGTGTGTGGCTCTCAAGCCCAGCCCTGTCCATCTGAAACAGCTTGACAACTTCTCTTTCTCTGTACAATCATTGCATCAGTGAAAATGCAAAGCATGCGGGCATTACTGGGCATTATTGGGCAGAAGCATCCAGTGTCTGGACTGGTCTGGCAGGTCCTTGTCATTTGTGACCTGGGGACAAGAGTCCCTTGGAGGTGGGGCTGTGCCCCAGGGCACCGCATCAGGGCCACCGCCACCCAGCTGTCTTCTTCCCCCGAAGCTACTTCTTCTGCACAGTTAGGCTGGGAGTTCGCAGTTGCAGCACCATAAAATTAGCTGGTGCTCACCTTCTGCTCACTGTTGATAGGTGGTTAATCAATAGTTTGTGGGGGGAAACTCTAAGATTCTTCATGAATGTGGAGCTCCTCTCTCTTCTGCTCCCCAGCTCTGTGTGACCCGGGGAGCTGCCTGCACAGGGAGTCACCC
>NDGN011439590.1:0-11583 GCA_002564285.1 Tympanoctomys barrerae
AAAAAAAAAAAAAAAAAAAAAAATTGAATTGCTGCTCTCATTTATGTAATTGTAATCAAGAGTCCAGGATGAATAGCTGAATTTTAAACTCATGGAGGAGGGATGAAGAGCTAGGAAGGAGCAGAACTGCTCACTTTGGCGTTTTGATTGATTGTGTTTTTAAAAAAGTTACAGTTTACTTTTATATCACAGGGACCAAAACCAGGCAACAGGTAAATTAATAATTTTTGCATTGTTCCAAACTTTAGCTAGATATAATGGTCATTGCTAAAGTCTGTCATCACACTTTATAGACAACTAAGGTATATGTGGTAGGCATTTTGAATTACTGGAAGTGTCACGAAGTCTTGGTGTGTATGGATGATCTGGTAGGATCTGGTTCTAATCCATCCTTTATTTAAGTTGCCATTCCCCTCCCTTGTGTTTTAGGCCCCGGCTGAAAAATGTGGACAGGAGCACCGCACAGCAGTTGGCAGTAACTGTGGGCAACGTCACCGTCATTATCACAGACTTTAAGGAAAAAACTCGCTCTTCCTCGACATCCTCATCCACAGTGACCTCCAGTGCAGGGTCAGAACAGCAGAACCAGAGCAGCTCGGGGTCAGAGAGCACAGACAAGGGCTCCTCCCGCTCCTCCACGCCAAAAGGCGATATGTCAGCAGTAAATGATGAATCTTTCTGAAATTGCACATGGAATTGTGAAAACTATGAATCAGGGTATGAAATTCAAATCCTCCACCTGCCCATGCTGCTTGCACCCCTGGAGAATCTTCTGTGGACATCGACCTCTTAGCGATGCTGCCAGGATAATTTCTGCTTGCCATGGGCATCTGGCCACCAAGGAATTTCGCACCCTGACAATTACTCTTGACACTTTTATGTATTCCATTGTTTTATATGATTTTCCTAACAATCATTTATAATTGGATGTGCTCCCGAATCTACTTTTTATATATATATATAAAAAAAATCTGCTGTGCACAATTTTCCATGTACATTACAACTGGTATTTTGTTTTGTTTTGTTGAGGGTTGGGGGGGAGGGAAGTTTTATTTATTGTGTTCACAAACTCCATCCTTTCAGCATATCCTCTTAAGTTTAGTTCTTTCTTCCAGTTATACTATGTACTATCAGTTTTGATATAACTATATATATATAAATATAAAATTATATATAAAGGGTTATTTGAAACCAATTCATGGCAACGCTGGTGCTTGATACACTGTGAAGTGAATACAACATTGAACAGTTACAGATCTGGGACAGTCCCTTCTATGAAAGTGCTGAAATTGAATTAAATCAGTCTTACATGAAGTATGTTCCAGCCCACAAGGGAACTTGACTCATCTGTCTATAAACAGTACTGGATGATATAAAAATATATATATTTTTAAACTATGTGATCTCAAATTTAATGACTGCTCCAGATAGCCTGCATTTTGCGATGGGATAACTGACAAATCACAAGTGGTTTAGTTGGGGGGAGGGCTTTGATCATCCAAAAGAAATTAAACTAGCTCCAGAATGCCAAGTATTCGTGTAAATTACGGTTACATGTTAACATTGCTGTTCTCACTTAATTCATGAAAATACAGTGTTCTGTACCTCGAATTCCATCCATTTTCCAGATTTCTATTCATGTCTGAGATAAATCTAGAAGTTGTCTTTTAGTTTTAGGATTAAACAGTCTAAAACTGCATTTTTGGCCTATACCATACTAGGAACCAGTCCCTTGTTAACACTTTTCACATGACTTTGCAGGGGTGGTTTTTGTTACTGGAATTTGTTTGCATCATGTTCCCTAGTCCCTCACTTACCAATGTTGTGAGAATTCATTTTTCTTTGGTACAACCTACTATTGTTTGTTTTACTAAACAAATACTATGAACTACACATCAGTCCCAACATGGAGCCCTGTAGTGTGTAGACATTTCCCAGTACCCTGGGAAAGGATTCTGGTGGTGAATGGCCAGGATGCAGGGAAAACTCATACTCATGGTGAGAGCAAACACACATGTGATCTTTGTCTTCCTTGACAGGGAGTGAACTCTCCTTCCCCCCCACACACACATTTTGCTGCCTTGCAAAAAAAAAAAAAACAAAAAATATATGTATCAAAGACCGCTAATACACTACCACCTATCATTTAAAAAACATTTTGCTTTACTTTTACTTGGATTTGGGGCTCTGCCTCTATTTGACTTATATGTTCATGTCCACTGAGTTTGTAGTACTTTGGAGTCATTTCAAACCTTATTAAGCTTCCTTTATTTGATCTTTACAGACTCACGAAAGGGCATATAATGGAATGAAGCACCACATTTTGGTGTTAAAGTGGCTTGCTTATTAATAGAACTAACTTCTGTGGAGGCAACAAGTAAAAAGAAATTAACAGCTTGAATTGAGTAGCCAACAGTAAAGGTTCCTTTCACATTTACATTAAAACTATCCCATAGTCCACTAATTACCATAATTTAAATTCTGTTCTTAAAAGGTCTAGATTATAAAGCAGTGCCATTTGTTGCTGTGGTCCTACTCCCAAATGCATGGACAATGTTCCCCTCTTTTTAAACTAATGCTTGTATCTGGGATGCAAGCTGTGCTTATCTTTTTAAATACCTTTTTAAAGTATTTATTAATGAACCAAAGGAAATTAGGTGCTCTCTACAAGCATCAGAATATATAATACATAGTGATTTGACTATGACTTTTAAATCCACATTTTAATATTAGTGGGATATTGCAAAGACATTCCTTCTAAAGTTTTAATATTCCTTTTATTAAGGGTCTCAGGGAGGGTAAATTAGTCAGCCATATTTATTTTCCAGAGGTGTAAGAAATTGCTAAGTTTTTAATTAACTTTTTAAAAAAATTTAAATGCCACCAAACTTGTGGGTTGCACTGCTTTTTGAACCAGTAAGTGTTGGTATGCACTTTGTCCAGAAACACTGTGTACTTTTTCAAAAACAGTTTCATGTAAAGTGATTGGACCCCTAGATTAGTGGAATAGCTGATTAACCAGCTACTCATAGGCTGCTAATTAACTCATTGCCAATGTTTTGGTTTTTCAATTTTGCCTCCGTGATAAATTAAAGAATGGGGAGAGGTGAAGGAAGGGGAGGTGGATTGCTTTTGAACAGGTGGGATGAACTTGCTGTTTTGGTAGGAGCTATAGTCGCAGTGGGAGTTACCTAAGCAATCAGATGTTAGAAGACCGCCCTTTAGCTGCAGTTCTGTTGGGGTAGTGAAGTGGTAGGTATTTTTAGACTTTTAATTTCTGAAGTTGTTGACACCCCTCAGGCATGTATTCTGGAAATGGAATTCCTCTTAACTTTCTGCCTTTGCAGTTTGCCCTACAATTAGTAGGCAGTGCATAAAAACACTAGTGTAGGTTATAAAGATATATATTAAAAGAGGACCAGAAATACTTGGTATTCAGTGGCACAGAAAGCAGGTTTAAAAAAAAAAAGCACAGTGTTATGCTTGCAAGTTTCCATTTGTTTTAATACAACACACTCACACTTGTGTGTGCCCAGGCACACACAAGAGCTTACCTGATTTGTTCTGCTTGAGTCATGCAATTTTTAAAAAAGATAAAGGCATCTTGACACCTAGAAAACATTTTAATCAAAACCTTTTAGTTTCAATCTGAATATTTAAGAGATTGGCAAAAGCTTCTGTGAGTTTTATTCCACTAAGATGTTTTACCTGCCTTATCGAGACCATTCTCAGTCTACTTTTTTAAGCTACCGTATCTTAAATTATTGAAAATTTATTAATTGCTGAATATATAATAACCTTTGCTTGTATGTAACCGAAAATGGTTTTAAGAGCCAACATTTAGAGTATGACAATGGAGCTGAACAGTTTTTAATGCGCAAGCAGTTCTGTTCTTGTGTATGACTTGTAACCTTAATTTACTGTGTAAAGATGGTTACATTATTTCCTTAGCTTTGTTTGTTGGAGACAAATAGAGAATGCTTGTTAAGTATGTCAAAACATAATCTTGTGAATTTTTGTTAATGTATTATACGAGCTATATTTTCCATTTGCCCAGAAAGACAGCTTGTATAACGCTTTTGGAAGTTTTCTGCTCTGTAACGTCTTTAGAGCTGACAGTCTGTTAGGTTTGTTTTCTCTTCATGCTAAAGTGTCAGTTGGTGGTTTTGTGAACTGGTCAGAAATTCACAGGTCTTAAATGTTTTGGGGGAAATTTATATTGGACACTGCTCTTTGTCTAGCAAATAAAAGATGTTAATATATTCCTGTTACTGGCATGTGCACGACTATGTTATTAGAAGCCACTTTATCATTTTCCTGCTTTAAATAGAAATGTCTATTTATGAATTCTGCTTGTAGTTTTTTCACAAATAAAATAGTAAAATTTACAGTGGAAATCTTTATTTTTGTGTTGTGTAGATTTTAGCCCTTAGAAAGTTATTTTTTTACCTAGATTTTTAGCTAATGGAATATTTTCAATATGAATAGGAAGCTCATTTTATTATTTTTTTGAACTTATGTTACCTGAAGCTGAAGTTGATTTGAGTTTATGTACTCAGATGTAGAAGATACAGTTGAGCAGAAAAATCACTGAAATTTGGAAGAATGAATTATCTTGGTGCATCCTTTGAGATAGGCAGCAGTGATTTGAAGAAAGGAAGTAGAGATGGCTAAACGTGGCTAACTCGGCATTGGACAGAAAACCCTCTAGTTCTGGCCTCGTACAATGAGGTCCACTGTGACACAGGCATGTGTTTGTGTAACCTAAAGGGGACACACACAGCTGGCTTAGCACCCCCCTTCAAGGGACACTGACTTGCTGCTGGTGCCACATCAGTGACTAGCCTTTCCAAGAATAATGAAAACAAAAATGACATTCATCTCCAGCTGACTATAGGGGGCCAGGGAGATAGTTCAGTAGAATAAGTGTTTGCCTGGCAAGCACAAGGGCCTGAGTTCAATCCCCGGCTCCACACACACACACAAAACTTCCTGTTGACTCTACTGGGTCTGTGCTTCAGCCAGTACCAGAGGGAAGGGTGTGTAAACAATGCAGGACCTTGATTTGGAACTTTGTCCTGTTAAAGGGAAACTTAGTAAATATTCTTTGTCCATATTTCCATTATTGTGTGACTCAGGTTTGGCTCGTTACAAATGTCTGGAAGGAATTACTGACCAATGTTCATCCACAGGCCATTTTAAATGGGCAAGTAATCTGTTCATCCCCTGGCTTTTCTCAGTTTGTGAAGGTCTTCATGCTGGTAGCACTGGTAACACTGGGAGGATGGGCACTTACCCTAACAGGTGTAGGTCCTTGGTCGTTGCACCAAGAGCCTTTTGGACTTCTAGGAAGAGTTGATACTTTCCAGCTGTAGAACAGAAAAAGAGAGGGCATCTGCTCATCAGTCCTGAGTTAAACTTTAGCTTGATTGTGTCTCATCACTCTTGAGGGAAAATAAAATGAGTAGGTGTGATGCAACTATATGAAGAAACTTGCTAAAGCATTGGTGAGAATAGAATGATGTCTTTAACTCGTGACCTACCTGCCTGACCTCATAATGGCATGGCGAGGGAGAACAGCCAGCTGCTGCCCAGGCTAACGCCAGAACAGCAGTCATCTCAGGAAAGCCATTGCTCCTCTATCCCTGACCTTCAAAGAGCTGCTCTGAATCCTTCAGATGAACAAGGGCTGTCTTAGAGCTGGCCTCGTGGTAGAAGCAAGGTTCTCAATTGGTTTGGTAATTAATGAAACCAGGGTCTCACATGAGTGTGCAATGGAAATGGACATGGAGGTTTCAGGGAGGACTCTGCCTTTTCTAGAATGGGTCCCTAGAATGGTCTGGAATGGTCTCCCTAGGAACTAACCATCAGGCTGGGGTGAGGACACTTAACAACATCCAGTCCCTAAATGTTTAGTCCCAATCACATCCAGTTCTCTGTGTGAAATTTGTGATAGGAAAGGAGAACAAACAAGTTGACCCATTCCTGTAGATGCATTTGACCTAGGACTGCAGGTCTAATAAGTGAACACAACACATTTATTCTCCACTCCTTAGGGCCAAGCTTTGCTAATTCATCTGAGTATCTCTTTTCAGCAGAGTCCAGACTTGGCACCGTGGATCCAAACCTTTGACCCCATGGTCCCTCGGGATAAAGTCCCTTTGTCTTTCCTGCTCTAAACAAAACCCATCCAAATAGCTGGGGAATCGTGCAAGGCAGTTTAACTTCCTTCATAGAACCTAGGAAGCCAAGAAAAGAGTTGAGAGTCCTGGAAGAGCCAGGAAGAACATTCTGCAGTACCTTTCTGTTCAGAGTGTTCCAACTTTCTATTGAAAATGGCCAGTGGGGAGGGCTTGTAGTGAGGCCATTGTTGAGCTCTAGAGCTTTCAGGGGAATCCTAAAGCCCAGGTCCAAAAGCCTCCCCACCAGGGGGGTGCTGTGTCATGTGGACCAGATCAGGACCTGTCCAGTCTGTTGAGCTGCTTCTGTCAACCTCAGACTGTAGATCCTGAAATCTACGAGGAATACCTGGGAAGTCAGAGCCCAGTGAGAATCACCTCCAAGAACAGGGTGACCTTGGGTAAGTCTGTGGCCTCAGACTCACCCCATTTCTAAAACAGGGACAAGGAGCATTGCAGTAGCTAGTTGAGTTTGACTTTTTAGTGGAAACAATTCTTTTTCATTCTGATGCCTTGCTCATAACACTAGAGATGAAAAGAAGCTTGTTTGGGGATTTTATCATGTTTTTAAAATTTTATTATTTTCCCTGGCACAGGAAGAAACAGCTAAAGGACACTTGTAAATAAAGTTCAGTGGTAGTTTTGATGGCTATTTGATTCTGTGTACCAGTATTAGAATAAATATGGCTTTTAATTTTCATAATTAAAAGTTTGATTTTAAAATAATACTCACTGTCCTGTTGTTTTTTTCTGTCTTTCAATTGTATTTATGTTAGTATTTCTAAAAAGCTGAGAGTTGGCAGGAGAGCTAGCAGTCTGCAGAGTGCCTACCACCTCCGCGGAGTGAAGGCCTCACATACATAATTAGACACACAAACAACATTAATTGAAACTGGGTGTTTTTGTTTTCACTCATGCATAAATCCACATGCCCCTTGGACAGGGAAGCTTGAGCTGCAAACCACTTAGATCAGCCACAAACACACTCGTGGAGAGTAGATTTTGGATGAGAATCATTTTTTCTGCCTGAGTCATTGAGCTGTCACCGAAGCCCCCGAATGAGCAGCACTTTGAATCTAGATGCTAGGCAGATTTATAAATTATATTCATCACCTCTTCATATTTAAAGGAGTTTGTACCCATTTGGAGAAGTCTACAGGAGAATTATCTCATTGCCTGAAATTATAACAATCTGCAAAATGTGTGAATTTGAGACATCCCCAAGAGGCAAGATCCTCTAATAAATTATGCTGTGAAGTTGCAGGCGACTCCTGCTTGCAGAGATCATGGTGACAAAGCAGAGGAAGGCAGCAAACAAATCGGGTAATAAGGGAGAATGTGAACAGCTTCCATTCATCCTGGAACAATGAGCAGCTGCCTGGTGCCGTCAATCACATCCCTGTGCAGCTGGCACCCGGGGCCCACTAGCAGGATGCTGCATGGAGAAGGGACCGCCAGCAGCCCACGGGGAAGCCACTCCTCTGGGGGGCAGCCCCTGTGCAGGAATTTAGGCCACAGAGAGTGCAGCACACTGGCAGTGAGGTGGAAGCAGTGGCGGAAGCAACCATAGTTCTCCAGGCGACCTATTACAGCTTCTTGTGATCTGGATCCATGAAACAGTTGGGCACCGTCATAGCCGCACTTAAGTAGTAAGAACAGCACCTTTTATTGCTTCTGATTTAATGCCTTTAGTAACTCATTTAAGCCCTCAGCCTGAGTGCTCAGTACAGCAGGAGTGGGCAAAACCACAGCCTATGGGCTAGGTCTGTCCTCATGCTTATTTTTGTATAACCTGTGAACAAAAAAAAAAAAAAGTTTTCACATGATTAGAAAAAATGTTATAAAGAGTAATAATTGTGATGGGTGAAAATTGTATGAAATTTCAAGTTCATGTCTACAAATAAAATTTTATTGGAGCATAATGTATGAAAAGTTCTGAGACCTCCTACAGGAAAGAGACCTATTTAAATTTTATCACTGGCATATTGTTTTGGGATTTGTAGGGGTTTTGTGTGTGTGTTCGCAGTACTAGAGATTGAGTCCACAGCGAGCTGCATCTCAGCTCTGACCCCACTGCATTAAGACAGCCCCTTACTACGTCACTGAGTTGCCCGGGTGAAGCCCTAAGAGCAGTCTTCCTCCTCAGACTCCTGGAGTGCTGGAATTACAAGCATTGCCACTGGACTCAGCTTTGGTGGCTGTAACTTCAGCTTCAGTGAATACTCCAAGGACGTGTAGCTGAGGCATTTTAGGCACAAGTTGCTTCTTCGTGTCTTGAGCAAATCCCTGGCTTCTCTGAACATCAGTTTCTTTCTCTGTAGAATAGAAAGGTATATAAGGCTATAAGAAGGCTTTGTGAACAAATTCCTAGTCCTGGTAGATGCTCAGGAATTGTTAGCTATGAAGCTGGCCCTTGTCCTGCCTGGGTAACTCTGGTATCCTGTGATCTGCCACTTCCCACTATATGGCCACAATGGGAGCCACACGGCCTTTCACCTTCAAGTGCCACACAGTTACTGACAGGGCTTTCCTGAGCCATCCAACACTGGCCTGACCACAGAAGAGGGAAGGGCCTGGCATCTGGACTGCAGGCAGGGCAGTACTCCGTGGTGCCCCCAGGCCAGCAGTGTGGCTGTGGCTCTGGTCTGGGGCGCAGAGCCACACTCTCCTTGTCACGTTTTGGGGGAGGTCTAATACTGTGCTCTGGCTGCCAGCAGTACTCTCTGTGCATTCCCATCTGAGTCACACTCCTGCTTGAGTTGTCCTTGCCTCATTGGGTGCTAGGAGCCTTGCTTCCTGAAAGCAGGTGAGTCACTGGCAGCCTCTCGCTGTGACGATCCACTTAGTGCCTGCAGAGACCACCGGCCACCCTGTGAGCTGCACATCTGACGACTGTGCTTTCTAGACTTCACTCCCCCTCAGCTCTCTGCTCAATTCAGGGATTTCCTCTGGGCCTTTCCAGCCTCCCTGGGCAGGTGACCCACAGCTGGTACACAGCAGGAGCCCGGCCAGTCATGGTGATTCAGGCCTGTAGTCCTAGTACTCTGGGAGGCTCCTACAGGAGGATGCAAAATTCAAGCCCAGCCTATGATTTAGCAAGAGTCTGGCTCAAAAACTTAAAAAGGACTGAGGATGTAGCTCAGTGCAAAGGCCCTGGGTTCAATCCCTCGTAACACAAACACACACACACACACACACACACCCTCAGAATGACAGTGTGATGAAATGCAAATTCAGGGAACAAAACACAAGGACATAGACAGTTCCTATACTGGGTATACTCTTCTGTCTCCTTGGCCTCTTTAGTGGGAAAGTTTGAGAAAGCTGCTGCTCCTCCTACAGCTACTGCAGTTGGGGGAGGGAATCCAAGGCAGGCTGTCTGGGAGGGAACAACGTCCTCTCTACCCTTGATAATTGGATTGATAAACTAAATGGACAGAGAACAAATTAAAAGGGGAAAAACACTTTTTTTGAATGAATATGTGTGGGAATGTCACAAGACCTGAGAATCAAGGAAAGGCCAGTGACAGAAACCTGTAGCGCTCTAAGCTATGATGTAAGGGGGAGCGGCTTGGGGCTTCTGGGTGCTGGAGACAAGTTAGGGAAGTAAATGAATAAGAATGGAGAGAAAAAGTGGCCTCACTGTGCAGATTCCTCAAGTTCTCAGGTGAGAGAAGTCTAGAGCAGCCTCCAGGGTGTATGTAGCTAATGAGGAAGCCTGGCTGTGGACCTTGGGGGACTCTTTCTCGTAAGATGTAGTTCTTTTTCCCTGGTCAGTGAGGTTCTCAGCTGACCCTGGACCACTGAATTCTGTCCTGGGCTCTCTCTTTAGGCAGATAGGGAATTTCCAGGGAAAGCTGTTCCTGAGCTTTGGGAGAGGCAGTCAACATCCTAGACAAATAAGGCATGCTGTGCTGTGGACAGGACAAGAAAGGCTCATGCTGTAGCATAAGGCTCTGACTAAGCTAAAGTATCCTACCTCAGGGGCTTGTTTTCTGAGCCTCAACAGTGAGTTCTCAGATTCTCATGGTTTTGGTCAAAGGCCTCTCAGGTGTTCAGAGGTGGGGCTTTGGGACAGTAGTGAGATTGTGGGGTGCTAAGCTCACCATTACCTTTCCCCTGCCCCAAGGCAAGCAGCTTCCCTCTCCTTTAGCCTTCAACTGTGGTGTTCTTGCCTCAGAGTCAGTCAGCCCATGAAACTGTGAGCCAGATGAAATCCCTCTTGAAGTTGTACATGTCAGACAGTACGTCCCAGAAACATAAAATGACTAATGCACAGCCCTGCTCGGTGCACTCGCTAGCCACTAGCCTCTGACAGTCAGCAGATAGAACTAGTTGCCCTTTGCCTCACACAGGACACCGAGGCCTTCAAAGGTGTGGGAAGCAACCACAGGAAGGGCAGCTGGCAATCTCTGTCTTACTTTGTCCCCCTCATAAAGGGCTCTCCAACCGGGAGGCCATCACCA
Source organism: Tympanoctomys barrerae (assembly GCA_002564285.1). Classification (NCBI taxonomy): domain Eukaryota; kingdom Metazoa; phylum Chordata; class Mammalia; order Rodentia; family Octodontidae; genus Tympanoctomys; species Tympanoctomys barrerae. The sequence goes on from NDGN011439590.1 coordinate 10,646, forward strand.
ACTGTTGGTGAGCAGTGATCTAAGGACATAGCCATTCCACTTTTCTGCTCCAGAAGACCTTCCTTTGACTCTAGTTCACTTCTGTAGCCCTTGACAGTAAGTCTCCTAGACGGTCAAAAGCAGCACATGTTTAATGAATCTACCATCAGCCAAAGGTGGCACCCAACCCTGGTGGCCCACAGGACTGGCCTTTGTGGCAGATGACTCTCTGGAGCCACGTGCTCAACATGCTCATAGTGAGAAGAATTTTCTGGATCAGTTGGGTGAGCTAAGTGCTATAGACTGGACCGTGCTCCCCCCACCTTAGCTCACCTCTGCCATCGATGAATGTGTTCAGTTGTAACCTCCATTGTGACTGTACTAGAGATGGAGTTTTGAAAGAAGCAGCTAAGGTTAAGTAAGGTCACAAGAGTGGGGCTCTACTCCAACGACATGGTGTCTTCAGATGAGAAGAGAACAGCAGCCACACAAGGACATAGCACGGAGCAGACGTGTTCCAGCTAAGGAGGGGCCTGGGAAGAGCCAGCCTGGAGCATCTTGAGCTCATCAACCTCCTGAGCCATGGCAAAATGAACATGTACAGGCTAAGCCACCCATTCTGTGCAATCAGTTATGGCAGCCCTAGAACATTAATACACTATAATAAAGAAAATAGCAGCTCCAACTCCCCACCTCACTTTCTTGTCCTTTTTTCAGAGAAAAACTTTGATACTCTGTATCCCTGTTTCTTTGGTACTTGGTGGTACTTCGGATTGAATCCAGGTCCTTTGCACTGAACTATAACCCCACACCCCCACTCCCACTCCTTTCTTAAAGATAAGATCTCTCCAAGTTGCTAAATTGTCCAGGCTGAGCTTGAACATGAGATCCTTCTATCTCAGCCTCCCAGAGTACTCCTGTGCTCTGTCTCCCACAGCTGTGTTCCGTGGTCCCTCTTC
>NDGN011439603.1:0-13722 GCA_002564285.1 Tympanoctomys barrerae
ACACACTAACTTAGACATAAAAGGATTGTTTATTTCACTCTTCCTTAAAAAAATAAGCTTTGACTTCTGTCTCTACTGCTATAAATGTCTTCTCATTTTTCTTGTTCGTAATTGGCATCCCAGAAGTTGATATAGATAATACCCATGACTACATAAAACTAATATGAAACTATCATAATGACAATACTGTCAACGATAGATCCAAACTTGCATTGATTGAAATCTGTAAAATAAAACTAGATATTTATGTAAATTTCATGTCATAGATAAATTCTGTGAATTAATCACATGTAATCCATAATTTTTAATATATTTTCTGTATTTTGCAAAAGGAGAAACTAAGACTTAAATATATCATGTGTAACAGACTGCAAACAATTACTAATGTCAAAACCAATTGCATATTACAATATAAAATAATGAAAAACAATGAGGAGGTCAAAAGTCATAACTGTTACATTACAGCAATCATTTATCCTATTTCTACCATAATTCCTAGAGGCATGCACCAAATTATATTTATTTTTAAAATTCTTATGAGTTACAGGATTGTAAAAATCTCATTGCAGATGTTGTTGTATTGGTCTAAATCTGAGATGCATAATTGTTACTCAAAGCTAAATAATTTGTATGTTCATCTACGTAGTCTTCAGAAATGGTGTAGAGGAGGCTTTTATTTCCTTGCAGTTCTATTCTCTCATCTTGCTCATTATTTAGTTTTAGGCTAAATAATGATTTAGCCTGAGTGCCAGTTGTTCACTTCTTTGGGAGTTAGAAATTTTCCCACTGGCTGTGCAGCACCATCAGCCAGTACCCTGACTCTTCCTTTGGTTTGGTTATGAAAATCTTAATCTCTATGCAAGAAAAGTCTCCAGTAAGATCTTAATAGTGGAAAAAAGGAAACAAAAATGAAATTTGAAATAAAAACAAAGGCTTAAACAAAAATGAAGGCTAGTGATCTAACTACACCATTTTTGTATGTGAAACAATAATTTAAGCATGAAATATTGAAATAATATTGAAGAATATTGAAAGAAATAAACATAGTGTATTTTTTCTTGAATAAAGAATAAAACTGTTTGAATGAAGAGAACTTAAAGAGAATTCAAGAAGCAAAATCTTCTTTGTATGACTTCTTTTAACTTTTCACTCCTTTACAGACTTCTCTCCTCCTTATTTTCATCTTCTTACACCTTGTCCTGGTCTTTCATTTTCTTTCTTTTCCATCCCTTTTTTTCTTTTCTGTCTTTAACTACTTAGCCCAGCTCCTTAACCCATGTATTTATAAGAGTTAAGCAACTATAATATATATAATATATATATATTATATAGTATATGCACAAGGTATTCTGTTGTTCTACTGTTCCTATTAAGTGCTGCAACATTTAAAATAATTCAATGGATATGAAGTACTTCCATATCACAAAACTAACTACTTTAATATGTTTGCAAACATCAAAATTGTTAGTAATATTCTTTATTTCAATTTAAGAAACATAAGAAATACAAAAAAATTTGAACTCATTGAAATGTTGAAGAAAATGATAATGTTTACTTAGAGAGTTGTTGAAATATTCTGTGAGAGCTGTGTAGAATTTATGGATACAGAATTGTATTTGGCTTCTGCCAAGGGAAATGCTCAAGCAGGGAGTTCCAATTCCTCAGCCAGAGGCAACACTCAAAGGGAGACAAGCTTGCTTAAGGAAAAGCTGCACTGATAGCACATCCTAGAGTTTGCTGTGGGTTACTTTGGGAAATAAATGAATAAATGAATAAATAAATCCGTTTCAAGGTTTATGCTGCTTTGTGACCTCTACAGAAAATGGCTCAAGTTGGAGTGCTTTAGTAGGTTCAAATTGCTATAACAAAGTACCATACATTATGTGGTTTATAAACAACAGAAATATATTTTCCATAGTACTGGAAGCTGGAAATAAAATATCAGAATATCATCATGGTCCATTTCTGGGTTCTTGTTGTAGTTTGGGGCTTTAGAAGGGGAAATAATATAATAAAAGATACATATTTTATCAGATTATTGATAATAGTCACCCAAAACACCATATAGAAAGAGAGTACAGGAAATCTGTCCAAACAATAATGATCAAGGAATACATCTGAGGGCCTGTGCCCCACAGTAATATCCTGCATGAGTCCAGCTAAAGACCTAGAGCCCATAACATACCCCCACAGGTTCTACCTGAGGCCTAGAGCCCATGGCAATGTCTATTGCAGGCCTGTGCCACAGATCTGTTCTGGGAGGACTCAAAGATCAGTGGTGGAAGCTAGGAAGTTTATACCAGTGGAACAAACGATGTGTGTTAGGAGGCAGAGTGATCTGCACTGAAGCCAGGAAACAAGGCTCAAAGTAAGAACCAGAATCCTCGGAAAACTACAACAGTTATACTCAACCATAGCAAGGTCCCTAGCATTAGGAAACCTAAGTTCCAATCAAGAAAGCCACATGACAAACTTCTCCTGGAAGCTGAGCAGTGCAGCATCTTCCCCTCTGGAGCCAGGAAGTGATGCTTAAATTGAGGAACAGAGTTCGCCCAAAGTGAACCATAGCCATTTTCAAAAACAAGGTCCCAAGTTTCTCCTCTGATGAGAACTACTAAGTTTACCAGGACAGGCAGAATGACAAGCTGCTGAGGAGAACCAGCAGCCCACAAAAACCTATAGCTCCCTAACAACTTCCTATAGCTACTCTTCTTCCTCTGTAGTTATTTCTGGCCACAATCCTCAGGTGGCCTCGCACATCCACCACCATGCTGCTTCAACTCAGCTGAGTATCACAAGTTGACCATCACTTGACAACCCACCACCGTTCTCTTCCACGTTCTACGCATATGACTTATTATTGAATCTTCAAGTAGTTGAGAAAGGGTGGAAAAGTTCTCTGGTATACTTTTTATAAAGCTACTAATCCTACCTAATCTCATAGCTCTATCCTCATGGACTTATTAATTCTGAAATACTGTGGCAATGTCATCACAATGGTAATAAAGATTTCAACATATATAGGATTCAATATACACAATGTAGAAAGACACAGACCTTCAAATTGTGGGACTGAGCATTAGTTACAGAGCTGACATATCAGGCAATAGCTTCTATAATACCCTTTGTCAGTGGTCCATACTGTGTGAGTGTGGGTACATGTGTGTGCATAAGCACATATGAATTACTGTGTGTATGTGAGGGAAGGAGAGAGAGAGAGAAAGAGAGAGAGAGAGAGAGAGAGAGAGAGAGAGAGACTCTGTGTGTGTGTGTGTGTGTGTGTGTGTGTGTGTGACTATGCCAACTCCCCAAGAAAGAAAAATATCAATATCTGATTATAACCATATCCAGACGACAGCACTAATCATCCAATATTAATGTTGTTTTTTATTTCATCTGTTTCTTTGCTTAGCCTCTGCTCAGGTTTTTAAACATCAGCTATGTAAGAAAAAAAGCAAGTGAACTGAATTATAAGGGTGGAAAGAAGCCAACTTTCTTCTTGACTCTAGGTTTTTCAGGCTAATGTTGGCTTAAACTAACCAGAGGCATAAGCACAAGATGAGATAATGCAAGACAGAGAGATTATATATATATATATATATATATATATATATATATATATGGAATTTATACCTGGAAGGAGAAGATTTGTATACTGTCTAAGGGTAATTGGAAAAGTTATGAGCCATGCCAATGGTAAAGGACGTAGTTGGAGTACTGCTATTAGAAACATAGACTATCACATTAAGACAAATAGATCAAACTCTAAATTCTTCAATGGTAACTGGGGATTTATATCCAAGGAGGCAAATGAGGCAAGTCAATGGATGAAAAATTACTGAAAAAAATGGATTAGGATGAGGTCTAATCTAGCTAAACCAACTAAATATTACTTATGCTGAAGACAGTTCAAGGCAAGGATGGGATTCCTATGTTTGAGTGTATGCAAAGTGTGTGTCAGGCTCCTATTAAACTGACTACAATTCATGTTCTATGTGAATGTGATGTGGTAGGAAGCCTGGGGGAGAGAAGGGCCAAGACTTAAAAAAAAAAAAGTGTCATACAAGCCTGGCTAAAATTTGGTCAAGGAGAGACTCTTCCTAACCAAAAAATATAAAAATATGAGTGCAGCAGAGTGGGTTAGGAAGCAACGAAACACATAAGTTAAATGAAGCAGCTATGTGAAAGGAAAAATAATTCTTCTTATTTAGTTCCCATAGACCATGCCTCTCATGGTTTGTGCATAGCTGCCCCCCAAGGCCTCATGGAGTCATGGGGCAATTTCTGGAGTTTGTGATTGATTATTGTGCGTGTGGGTGCTGCATCCATCAGAGGCCAGTAATCTGCATTAAAATGTAAGGAGGGGAGAAAGGCTGGCTGGCTCCATGAGCTGCTACCACTCCCTTTGCTCAGTGCTCTTTGCCACTGCCAAGAAGGGTTGCTCTCTGTCATGTGCCACTCTTCCTTTGAGCCTGCCTAGTATGGAGTGAGCTGAATAAACCTTTCCATCCCTAATGTTGAGTGTTTGATATTTGTCCCAGCAATGAGAGAAGAGTAATCAAGACAGAATTTGGTACCAAACAAGTGATGTCATTGCTGTAATGAAACCTGACCATGTAGATTACAAACTTGAGGGAGTGGCTTATCGGAAGAGATAGGAAAGGTTCAAGGATGTCACCTACAAGAGAAGCACTGGAACAGCTTTGGATGTGCTGTAGTGGTGATTCTGGTCAGAGCTCAGAAGACCAGAAGAATGAAAGAAATTCTACCTATAAAGACCAGGCTTGGGAAGTTTCTGCTGGGAAGAAGGACTGCATTGCTTGTTGGACTCCCAATGATTTGTGCTATAGTTTGGCAGAACGTTTGCATTTTGCTTCCATCCAGAGACTCTGCCTGAGACTGAGATTGAGTGTGGAGGACTGATTAACTTGGCAAAAGAAATGTCAAAGCAGTCAAATATTGAGGGAGTGGCATGGCTATTGTTGGAGGCTTTTAGCCAGATTCATGTTGAGAATGAAGAGCAAAGATGTTTTGAGTTTGGCCAAAGGGAAGCAGCAATAAAACTGTGACATGCAAAAAAAGAGCTAAGAGAATCTCCATTGCCAAGAAGGAGCAAGAGAATGGAAAAGATAGCCTGAGGACATCCCAGGCAGGGGCAGGTCTCCAGGCCTCCATGCTTTACAGCCTCCGAACCACAAGGTTGAGGGAGTGTGCCATGGAGAAAAAGCTGCAGAGCCCCACAATCCAGAATGGCATCACGGCCACATCAGGTTCCAGAATGGTGCTGGCATGAAGAAAGTATTCCTCGGAATCAGGGTCAGAGTGCTTGGCAATGCAGGCACTCGACTCTACAGCCAAGAGAGAGGAAAGCCTGGATACTGCTCCAGCTGGCAACAGGCCTTGGCACTATACATGTGGTGTTGGTTTTAGGCACATGCTAAATGTAGAAGTTCTGAGGTTAAGAAGGCTTTTACCTTGATTTCAGAAGGCCTGGGAGGCCAGGCAGTGTGCCCCTGAGAGGGCAGTGTGTGAAGTTGAGTGAGAAGCCTATTCAGTGGAAACCCAAGAAGTGTGGAAAATAGGAACGTGGATAATCTAAGGAAATTGCAAAGAGGGGACACAGGCAGCCTACAGGAGAAGCCACAGGAGCTACAACCACCAGAAGTGTCATAGGAGTGGAGCCACGTGGAGCTCACAATTTGCCACAGATTGCTTCAGATGTTCCTCATGTTCTACCGGAGTTAACATTTGCCCTGCTGGGTTTTGGAATTGTGTTGGTCCCAAATATATGCATTCCTCTATTGTTTATACCTTTTGGAATGGTAATGTTTATCTTGTGCCACTAAACGTTGGAAGTGTTCAACTTTTCATTTGTACAGGGGCTCATAGCAAAGAATTCGCTTTTGATCGTGGAGGAGAATTGGGACTTGGATTTGTCCATAATGGGATGTGCATGAATCTTTGGGGGCCCAGCGGTGGAATGTTATGGTTTATGTTTTGTTGTCCTCCCAAAGCCTCATGGAGTCATAGGATGGCTTCTGAAGTTTGAGATTGAATATTGTGGGTGTGTATTCTGCACCTCCAGTGAGGGCAGGTAATTTGCATTACAATATAAAGAAGGGGAGAAAGGCTAGCTAGCTGCCTGAGCTGCTGCCACTCCCTTTGATCTCTGCTCTTTGCTGCCACCATGAAAGTCTGCCCTATGCCATGTGACACTGCCTTGGAGACAGCTGAGTATGGACTGAAACCTCCAGTAAGTGTGAGCTAAATAACCCTTTCCTTCCCTAATTTTGACTGTCAGATATTTGTCCCAGTGACAAGAGAGGTGAGTAACAGAGACAACATTCTATTCAATTACAAGTATAATCACAGTGCTTGTGTGCCATTAATTGAGCTAAATGCTTTATATTCATTGGCTTCTTTAAATCCACTTACATTTAAGTGGAAAATACTACTTTATTTTGATAACTAAAATAGGAAGTGTAGAAGGAAATCAAGAACACCATTAGTGCAAGATGTTACAGGCACAGATGGGCGTACTAAGTTTGTAGAGGAACATCCTGAATTTTGAAAGAGGCTAGAATCTTTATAAAATGGCCTTAGCAGTATGTGGTATTTAGATACTTCCAGGAAGAGGAACAGGATTGCTGTGCCCTCAGCATCCTTTATTTGGGCCATAATAATCCAGAGTGGAAGGAGGGATGGTGCAGGTGGTGACGGGGTCGAGTCCCAGGCAGAGCAGCTGTGGAGCAACTGCTGCAGGCAGTGAGCACACGTGGAGTAAAGAATGCAGTGGAAAATTCTTCAACACTGTTTTTCTTTATTTTGTTGCTCTGGAGAACTCACATACACTAAGCAAGCATGCACTCGTATATGCTAGACAAGCACTTCACCACTCTTATTACTTTCCTAGCCCTTGTCCTGTCTTTGACAAATGATTTTCATATCAGTTACACATTAGGACTGATTCATCCATTGTGGAAAAATTGCTGTGGAAATTTTTGATTTTCAGAATGTGTTAGAAGTGTTAGTGACATCTCCTTGCCATTAGAAACTGGAGCTTTTCAAATCATATTCTCTAAACTACCTCCAGAGAAGTATTTCATAAGTGCAACGATTAAATGTTAGTAAAACCAAGACATCAGTTTATAGGAAGACCATACACACACACACACACACACACACACACACACACAGTGGCAAATATGCAATAACCACCTATTTGCAATATTCTTGAGTTCTTCCCACAGAGTTAAAAGCAAATTTTAAATCCTTTTGCCATTTTGCAGGTTAAAAAAAAACCCAAAAAGTCTACGTAGATGCTGAGCAGAGGGATTCTAAAACTGCCTTGTCCCTTTCCGTAGTTCCAGAATAAAATTATATATTTCAAAATTTGGCATCTTTCTTATGATTTTTCTGGATGCATGTAGTTCACATTTATTTTGATCTAAAAAAAAGCGTGATGGTGTAGTTTGTAAGAAATGAATTTATTAACCTGGATCCAAATAAACGGATTTCAGAGCCAGGAAGAGCAGCAACAACCACGATTTTATTTCTCATACTTACAGGATGTCAGACAGACAGACAGACTGACACCATCAGACTGTTCACGAAGAGCAATTTAGATGCAGGTCCCTGCTTCTTTCCTTATTGTCCAAGTACCATTTGATCCCTACTGTTATGATTTGTATCTAGTTGTCCTCCCAAAGCCTCATATAAGTCATGGGGTCAAGCCCCTGGAGGAGCAGCAGGTGGCTCAAGGGGCAGGACCAGAGAGGCAAAAACCCTTAAAGTGACCGCAGCACTCTGCACCCCCCACCCCCCTCCTGGAGGCAGTGGTCTCTCTTGGAGGTCTGAAGCTCATCACGCTGGAAGCACCCACGACCCAGCCTCTCCTCCAGACCCTGTAGTGCAGGGCAGTGGCTTATGCGATCGAGGTCGCCTCCGGCAGAGAGGGGATGTTTGGAGAAGACAGAGGCACTGACCCTCTCTCCTAAGCAAATAAGGCTTTGAGGTTTTGCTATGTAATTCAGACTGTTTATTACTATGAAACCTCCAGTAACTGTGAGCTCAATAAAACTGTTCTTCCTTCATTTTGAGTGGTGGGTATTTGTCCCAGACACTAGAGAAGTGTAACTACGACACCTACCAACGCCTTATCTCACTTTGTATAAACATTTAGCGGTTTTGAAAGCAAAAGATCATATTCCAGGTGATGACTTATTTATTTATTTATATATTTATTTTACGAAAATAGTGATCCACCTATTTACAGCCTCCCAAGAGCTGGGATCACAGGCACTCACCACCCTGCCCAATCTCAATTCCCATCTCAGCGTGCCCCAGGAGCAGGACCAGCAAGGCAGACCAGGGAATGGAACCTCCAGCCTCTGGGCCTGCCTGCAGGCATTTTAATCCCCTGAGCTATTTGGCTGGCCCAGTAACTTCTTAACTAACAGTGCTTTTCCAGTCAGCACTAACATAGTGAATTCCATAGTTAATTCTTATTTACTCTCTGACTATTAAAGACCCTCTCAGACACAGGACTTCAGTGACATCAACAGTCTCTCAGGCCCTTATTCTGAAAATAGACCGCTTCACCTATTTATTCTTACAGTTGAAGCCTCAATGATCTTTTGTCAGATAAAAGACAATGCTAACTTTGGAGCTCATCATTATATTGATTATAAGTAACAGTGAAATGAGAGAAATTAAAATATGACACAATTGTTTCTGAATATCTAGATGATTGTTTTTTCTTGTAGGGCAAGGGATAAAACATACCAGGCAGTTGCTGCCCAACTTAATTACATTCCCAGTCCCTAGAATTTTTTTATTTAGCAAGAGACATTTAAGAATTGTTTTCACATAATATTTTTCTAATATATCAAGCTCAAATACATCCTCTTATATAATGCACATAAATGGAAAATGTGGTTCCAGAACTAGAGCATCTGCTTCTCTAGAGTTGATTTCAAAATTATTTCTTTGTTTCTTTCTTTCTTTCTTTCTTTTTCGCTAATGCAGCCCACCCTGAGGGCAGGGCTGGTACAGCTCCAGGGATTGAATGGCCGTCCCCTGTGCCCAAGTAAGCTTGCCAGCAGGCGCTATGGACTGCTGAACCATCTCACCAGCCCAATTTTAGAATCATTTCATCAGAGGTCCATATGAGAGATTTTTCTGCATATGCATCTATAAGACAGCAAAGGCAGAATATGTACAGACTGATAAAATCCATTCTGTAAGTTTTGACTGTTTTCAGGAAATTCTGATTGTTGTAAGTAATGTATGTGCAGCCTGGGCTCCTGGAGTTCATGAACTATGATAGGAGACATTCAAATAGCTTCTTGGGGTGTGGGAGGAACACCTTACATTTCCTCAGGACCTGATGTAGGATGTACAGTGAGGAGAACAAAGTCACATTTACATTTGAAAGATTTTCACTTAATTCCTCAGTTACAGAACTGGGAAAAGGCATTGAAATCTTATTCTTTCTGTGCTTTCTTAAACTATAGTTCTTTATTTTTTAACATTATTATTCTTTCCTTTTTGCCTTTGCTTTGTCTCTTTTAGTTTCCTCCATTCTTCTGTGTCTTACTGTGTGAATCCTTTATGAATATGAATGCTTTTAACAACCCCCAGTTGGCTTTGAGATAGTGAAAAAATAGTTTGTTATGAGAACTAATTAAAATAATCATTAAACATGAAAAGCCATATGCATCATTAACTTTTAGGTTCACCCAGTCCTATTTTCTGCTGCTAGAGAAGATTCAAGATTTCTTTTGGGTTTCTTTCCCCTCCCCTTTGCCAATCTCATAGGAAGCTTAGTCTTCCTAGTTAATTCTTTGAGCTTGAAAGTGAAAGATTCTTTATAAAAGGTCAGTGACCGGTTGTTTAGGAAAGAGGACATGAGAAAAATTGACACATGACATAAATAATTTGAAAAAAAAAAAGAGATCTTAAAGAATTATTCCACATGTCACAATTTCACAGATCTCACATTTCCAAAGAACCACTGTTTGATGGACCGACTGACTGATTGACTGATTGATTGATTTGTACCATATCTATAAGAAACTTGAGGCACTGAAAAAAGAAATTTTGGTTACACTTTTTGTTGTTTCAGCTGGCATACAACAATGAATTATTGGTTAAATTTATCAAATGCTCACAACTCCAAAATATCCTCAATACAAATTCATTCAGAGAGTCACACAAAAAGGTGACACACAGACTGGCTCCACTTATGGAAAGGTGGTGAGAGTGACCAAACTGGAAAGATGTGGTCTAAATAAAAATGCCAAAGTCACATCTTGTGAACACTATGCAAAAGCACAATTGCACCCTCAGGACAACTGAAGGTAGGTGGTGGGAGACTTCAATGTAATAATAACGAATGTTTAAAACACTGACTTTTGATCTGCCTTATGATAGGATATATATTGTGTTCAACAGCTTTGCTCTACCCGAATACCAGAGATATTTGGCTTATTTAAAAAATCAGTTTACACTCTGGAGCTATGAATCTAAAATCAGTGAACACCGTGGCATTTTCTCATCAGGTGGTCAGGGAGCTGAAGGCAATGGTGAGTGTGTGTTGAAGAAAACTGCTCACATTAAGAAAAAGAAAGAAAAGAGTAATTAAGACCTCACTCTCAATTTCCAAGGTATGTGACAAAGGTCTCTGAACCCCTGAGACCTAAGGACCTTCACTAAAAACCACTTCGTAAGGATGCACAGGACATAACAGTATGGTCACCAAGGAAACCAAGAGCTTCACAGGTGGACTTTGGAGAATACTTTCCATGTTCAAGCCATAGCACATAGTAAGCCAGGGAGATAGCTCAGCAGCTTAAGCACCCACATGGCAAGCACAAGGTCCTGAGTTCAATCCCTGGTACAAAAAACCAAAACCAAAACAAAAAATATAGCACAATTATCTTTTGAAAAACTAATTTAAGATCTAAAATCAAAGTGTGATGTTGTATACTGCCATGACATCTGGTGAGCCTGAGAGGACCCTGACGGGGATAACCACAGAGTTTCTACCTTGCTCTGTTCTTCAGGAGAAAATCTCTGGGCCCAAGGATGCTTCTTAAAAAAAGCACCAGGACCAGGACAGTTTCTGCTTATCCTTGACTGGCAGATCTTAGCTCAGCCCTGCCAACCTTCATAGGTGCAATTATTCAAACAATACCATCAAACCCTTAATAATGGGATCATCTCAGCCCTCTGATACTAAAAAGTGGGGCTCCCAGAGCAGCTCGTGGCTGCCCACTGGTACTGAGTGCAGCCTTGGTGTCGCCCGGGGCACTGGTGTCCTCCTGGGCAGGGCTGTAAGATGTGTGCCTCAGTCTCCTTGGCCTAGAGCCAGGTGCTGCCCTTTGCATCCCTGGAACCCTAGAACAGAAGCTGCCCTTTACCTGCAGAAAGGAGTTGATTAAAGCACAGGAAAATGGACTTTTTGAACAGAACGAATGTTCAAAACTCATGCATTGAACAGTATATATGAATAATTATTATTCATGATAAACCCAAGTTCCGAAATACAAAACATCACAGACACTCAATTTGTGCCAGTTGTTTAGACTACAGATGTTTCCTAATACTGAAATCGATATAACCTTCAAAAAACTGATGAACCTGTAATCCATGAAGAAGATGTTTTGTAACATTTAGAGTATAAAAGTAAGTATGGAATTATTTCTGAAGGGCTGCTTTTGCAAACTGTCTTTCCTTGGGGCTTCAGGAGAGTTTAGTCTTTAGTGGTTAATAGCCTCAGGACAGAACTTTCTTTAGTACTCCTGCCTTTCATTACCCTGCCTCTAGGCTGTGGTGAGAGGAAACAGCATTTTGGTTTGCTATATCTTGTAGAAAGTTTGCCTGGCTGGTCATGTAAATAAAGACTCTGGAGATTTTTACATGTTGCTTCACAAGTTTTACTATATTACACGAAAAAATAAGAGTGACATAATGCACAGTGCATACTGTAAGGAAGATGAAGCACCACTCGAGGATTAAGCATTGTTATATAATGTTTGTATTTGTGAAACTAGATTAGTGTTTAAGATTCAGAACCAGGGCTACATAAATATTTGCTGAATAAATTTCTAAGAGGTATTAGAACATCTGGGGATATAGTACCAAAAAAGTGTTAACTAATTGAATTATGTGATTAGTACCATGTCATTTGATTTGGAGTTTTTGTCATCACCTTTCAATAATTCCTCATAAATTATAAGGCATACATTTTGTAGATGTCATTTTAATGAATTTTTTCCCTTAGCCAACTTTTTATTAGGCTGAAGACAATCTTAAATACTAAGGCAAGTTAACTTTACTATTTTTTAATTTATTGTTAAAAAGTTACCTATGGTGAGTGCCTTTTGTAACGTCTTTTAACAATTAACGACCATTGAATTTGAAGAACACATCCTATCATTTTTGAGTTTATGCTTAATGTTTTTTAAGCCTTCTGGCTTACAACAAATAATACACAATGATGAAATCTGTAAATACAAAAATGTACTGTGTGCAAAAATGTGATAGCATCTAGTAAAATTTATATAAAATTCATATGCAATAATATAAAAATATCTTGAATATTTACTATGATTCAAACACTGTGCTAGGGGTACACTTTGGTTCCATGAATATTTCATAAAACTCCTATAAAGTAATTTATACCAATTCTCTTACCTAGAAATAAAATTAGGCTGAGTGAAATTATATTTCCTTATACAGCTATTAAGGGATTTTGATAGTTAATTCTACATGTCAACTTCACTAGGCTACAGTACCTAGATATTTGGTAAAATGTTCAAGTTGTTTCTTTGAAGACATTTTTCGACAAAATGAACAAATCGGCAGTCTTTGAACAGAAAAGATTGTTCTCAATAACAAAGAAGAGTCTTATCCTATTAGTTTAAAAAGCCTTAAGGAAAAGATTAGCCTTTTCTGATGGAGAAAAATTTCTGCCGGCAGACAGCCTTCGGGCTCAGAAACTCCAGATTGCCAGACCTGAACATTTGGGATCACATAAGCCAATTTCTTTTTTTATAAGTGTATATTAATGTAGCTATCAATATGCTCTTCTGTCTATCAGGCTTATCTTAATCTTTTATCAGTTCTTACCATTTATTTTTTTCTGGCTATGGCTAATACAAGGAAAACAATGAAACTAGAATACACTGGAAGAAGTTGAAAAAAGATCCTTTCCACTATAAAACCTATGATTCAATGAATTCCAAGAATAACGCCAATTTAAAGAATATGTTCTATATTTCTCTAATAAATTCACTGTTTTTTAATGTCTGCACATGATGTCTGCCTAACATCACCATGGTCCACCCTCTGCATATTTGTAGCCATGGGGCTCTGATGAGACTGCCTTCCTCTGTGGGCATAGACAGTACCATATGCTTCAGGAATGATTAATTGTAATAGTGATTGTTTTGGACACGATAATGGCTTCATGATGGTCCCCAATTTGAACCAATGCTGGTACACCAGTGGAGCTGAGGGAATCATTCCCCTCTACTACTTCTATTTGGACCAAACTCAAGTACCATTCCTGGTTTTATTGTCACAACAGAGGTAGTAAAAAACACAATGAAAAGCCAAGAAATCTTTGACACTGTAGGCCAGAGCACACACTCTCATTGTTATAGTTTGTGTCTAGTTGTCCCCCCAAAGCCTCATGCAGTCATGGGGTGGGGACTT
>NDGN011439605.1:0-14620 GCA_002564285.1 Tympanoctomys barrerae
CTTTCCTTTCCTTTCCTTTCTCTGTTCCCTTCCCTTCCCTTTCTTTCCTTTTCCTTTCCTTTCTGTTCCCTTCCCTTCCCTTTCTTTCCTTTTCCTTTCCTCACCTTTTCCTTTCCTCTCCTCTCGTCTCCTCTCCTTTCTATTCTTTTTCTATTTCTCTCTTCCTCAATTTATTTTTTTCTCTCTTTTCTTCTTTCTCTCTTGAGCAAAGGTCTTACAGAGTCATGAAGTTGCACAGGATAGATTCAAATCTATAGTCTTCCAACCTCACCCTCCCAGAGTCCTGGGATTACAGGCATGTACCAGTATGACATGCCCAACTAAATTTAAATGGAATGTGTAACACTATAACCAAACATGACAGAACAAACACTCTTATCAAACATCAATGTAATGCTCTCTAGGATGAGCCACAACTGAGACCATAGATTAAGTCTGAAACAGATTTATGGATATAAATATCATATGAAATATTATCTAGTTAAAAATGAAATGAATTTAGAAGTCAATAAATTTTTTAAAAACAACATAAAATTGGATACATTAAAATATTTATTCTTAATAAGTGGATCAATGAAGAAACCATAAGAGAAAATTAGAAAACGCTAAGACAAATGAAAATGAAAATGGAAATTAGCCTGCCAAACAGATTTTCCCAGTGGTTGTACCAATTAGAAGCCTATCAAGAATGGGGAAGTGTTTCTTTTTCCCCTAAGCCTTGCCAATATTTGTTAGTGGTTAATTTTTTTAAAGTTCTTTTTGGAGTGAGATACAATATCATTGTATCAATTTGCATTTCTCAAACAACCAGGGATGTTGTATTTTTTCCAAGTAAATTTACTTCATGTCTATGCTTCTTCATCTGAAAAGTATCCATTCATTTCAGATTTCCATTTTTGGACTAGGTCTTTAAATCTTAGGATGGTCTAATTTTTTTAATTCTTTAATTTCAACTATGACCTACATTTTTGTTCAAGAAGGTATTATTTAATTCCATGTGTTTATGTAGTTCTCATAGATTCTTTTGACATTTGTTTTCAATTTCATTGCACTACAATCTGATAATACGCATGGGATAATTGCAGTTCCTTTTCATTTACGTAAAAATGTTCTATAAGATACTATGTGATCTGTTTTGGAGAAAGTTACATATTTTCATGGGAAGAATGTGTTTTCTTTTGTACAGTAGAATATTCTGTACATCTCTATTATGTTAATTTTTAAAGGTTTGATTCAACTCTTTTTTTTTCTTTATTGATTTTGTATAATTGATATGTCTCTGTGACAGAGTGGAGAGTGGAGATACTGATGTACCCAGACTGGAGGCAATGACCTGGTGTCGAGTGAATGCCGCCATAGTCCAGGTGCAGAAGGTGGAGATTCACACAAGATCAGATCACCCTGTGTAAACCCCGCCTTCCCAAGGACTGGTGCTTGATATCATGCAGAGTCTTTGGCGGGTCTAGCATAGAAACAGGGCAATGAGGGGTAGATTTAGGCTCAAGGAATTCCAGGGCGCCACAGATTATGAACTCAAACTAGACCATTGCTAACTTTGTGTGCTGGGATTCATGTCCTAATTGGTGAGTGATAAACTGCCTGGCTGTGACTTAAGTGTGCCCAGCATCCACTACTGAAGAGTCCCAACACAGTCAGTGACTGCTTGTTTATGCCTTCAGAATATGAGATTGGGAGGTGAGGGAAGGTCTTGCTGCTGTCCTTCATCAGTCATCCGGTATGTGATGGTGAAAATGCAGCCAGGCTACAGCTTTGTTATGTGTGAAGAACGAATGATGACACAAAAGGCCCAAATAGTCCAACTCTATCCTGTGAAGCTAGACTCTGCTGTGCTGCTAGGGGCCCTCCAGCTATTTGGGGACTTCTCAGAATGGCTGTTCAGTGATGGGAGATTCCCGGCAGGCCAGGCCTACATGTATGTTTCCCAACTTTTAAACTCCTATGTCTATGTTTTGTCTCTTTCAAATTAATTTTTTTGATATCAAAGTGTATAACTCTCCTTCCAGTTACTTGTGTTTTTAGTTGATCTTCTCTGAGTCAGACCTGATTTCTTCTCTTCTATTCGGCTATATTGGATCTCTGAGGGTAATGTAATTTATTTTAATTAATTAATTAATTTATTTTTTGATTCAGGGTCTCAGTACACAGCTTGAACTCATAGTAATCTTCCTGTATTCAGCCTTCCCAGTGCTGGGATTACAAGCACATGCCACAAGACTTGGGCTCAGTTGCCAGCAAGCACCTGGGTTGCAGCATGGGGGTACCAGAGTTCGAACGTGGCCTTTGTGCTTGCCTAAGCAGGCACTTGTTCCATTGAGCTATCTTGCCAGTCTTACTTTTTTTTAAAATAATCTTTGAGAGAGTATTTAAGTTTTTTGGAAACATTTAAATGCTTTGTTGAATAAAATAAGAATAAAAACAAAATTAAACATAAATTTCTTCCACAAACCATATACATGAAAAACTAAAGCTAGTAGTCCTAAAATGAAAATTTGGCATCAGATTATGGACAGTCTGTAGTAATATGTAGATTATGCTTCAGAACTTTAGCTAATAAAGGAAGGACAAACACATTGAGCTTTCAGCTTTAGAACAAAAATTCTAGGATAATTTTAAAGTGAGCTACAATGAGGAATTAATGGTGTTGCTGCAATTAGTTGTAATAGTTCTACACAAAGGGAAAGAAGATTAACGTAAGCAGTGGACAATGTTCAATAGAAAGCAAGGTCATAATTTCAAATATCTCTTTTTTATTAAGAAATGGGATTTATTATTACAGGGCTTTACACAAAGAAAAGTCTGACTCATCTGGCCTCACTGGTGAATTCTGCCAGCAATTAGAGAACAAATAATACAAAATTTATGAAGTTCTTTGAATATAGAAAAAGTTGAAATACTTTTCTACTCACTTCAAGAGGCTTAAAGAAAGAATTTGGTGATTAGACAAAGAAAATAAAAGAGAAATCAAAATAAAGATTAATACAAAAGCACCTTTATGTTGGCTAGTGGCTATTTGCCGCTATAGGGAGCATAATTCAGAACAAATTTATAAAGTGTCATGGTTTTACCACACTACAAACATGTATTACACACAGTTAAGTAGGATATAGCATATAATAGCACCTAAAATTTAGAACTTTGAGGAAAATTTGGAGGCTCAGACAAATGATTAGAAAGCTTCCAGTACACAAGTCAAGACTGAAAACATTAATTGAGAAGACAGTTTATGGCTCAATTTAAAAACATATCTATCTATCTATCTATCTATCTATCTATCTATCTATCTATCTATTTAAAAAGGAGCCATGAATAAAATGTTTAAAACATTCATTAATTCACTTACTAATTTAGTCCCTTTTTCAACAAATGTTCTTTAGGATCCAGTATGATCTAATCTGTAGTACATCTAGGGTTTTGTTTGTTTGTTTGTTTGTTTTTTGTATTCAGTACAGGATCTATAGGGTCTCACTACACAGATCAGACTTGTAGTGACTCTCCAGTTTTCAGCCTCCCAAGCACTGGGATTACAGGTGTGTGCCACCACACCCAGTCTCAATCGCTATCTCAGAACATCCCAGGAGTGAGGCCAGCACAGCACGCCAGGGATTGAACCCCCTAACTGTGTATGCCTAAGCAGGCGCTTTAATCCACTGAGCTATCTGGCTGGTCTTAATACATCTTTTGCAAAAGTTTCATCAAAGCTTTTCAGTGGATCTAAGACAATGCCCTTAAACTTCCTCAAGTCCGGGGATCTTTGTAGAAAAAAAAAAAATCAAGGCATTTAAAGATTTAACTCATACTATTGCCATGCATTTATGGCAATTAATGAAAACATATCATTGGAATGGGGGGGGGGCAAATTTCAGGAAGTATGATTGTTTGTGTTGGGACTGGGCAGCAACAGAAAGCACCTAGGTATTTGGGTCAACACAGTTCCATGAATTGATCCCTGGAGAGTAGAGTAACAGTTGTTTGAAGTGTGGAAGGGTTCGGTTCAAATATTGAAATGACCTGAAAAGTCAAGTAAACTGCAAAAGTTGCATCGGCATAATAATTTCATCTGTGAATATGTAGGACAATATGAATGACACCATTTGCAAAGATATCCAACTTCCTTACCCACATTAGTTGATCTATCATTTTGATGTTTTAATATCATGAATCTCAGCTGTTGAGCATATTGTAATGTTGGTTAAAGTAACGTCAGCATGGAAATACAGATGAATTACTGTCGCTATAACCCTAGTGACATGATTTGTCAGGAACATTCAGCTGGTATTTATTATAGATAAGAGAGTACATTACTCAACGCATGCTGACTTTTACAAGGATAGATTTGGGATTCTTTTGGCAATTATGAGAGTATTATACAAGGACTCAAATAGGAGCCTATGGCTCACATTCAAATCTGACTGCTCTTCCGACTGCTTAATCATTAACCTTTTTGCTATAGTTTTAGACTTTCTGGCTTTTCTTCTGTTTCTTCTTTTTGTCATTCTTTATTCCTCTTATCTCCCTTTGATAAAAACATTAATGATTCTTTTATATTTATAAACATTTCTGTAATAGAAAACAGAGTCTATAAGTGAGGTCTCAACTTCTGTGGTAGTTGTACTACTGCTCTGAAAATGACATGAAAATAGTCAGTTTTTCAACGAGGACACACAGCTATTACCAAATAAAGCCAAATAAGGGAAATAGAGAAATTTTGTATTTACACTAACATTTAGTATTTTTTGAAAATTCTGTGAGCACTATTTTGTTACTAGTGACTATAAGTTTTGCTTTTCCTGAAGCAAATCTTCAATAATATGATCTTTGCCTGAACACATGCCTTGTTTTTCTGTGATTCATCACTGTACTTTTAAATGACTTTGGTGAAGAAATTTGCATGTCACAGAAATTTGAGTAATGGATATTTTTCTTTTTTAGATGACATAATGGAAAATCAATAAAAATGAGACTTCACTGAGAATTTAAATTTAGGGAATAATGATTACCTCTAATCAATAGCAACACATCATGCCTCATAGACTACACCATGAGTGTTACCCTGGAATTGTTCAACACACATCCTGCATCTCACTGCATAGCATAGCCCCAATGAACAGACACATGGGAGGTCGACTCCAGAAAAGACTTAAAGTCCCTAAGTATTAAACAATAAATATTTTGAAGCATCAAAGGAGTAAAAACCCTTTCATATTGTAGTCATTGTTCTGACAAAGAAAAACAAATCTGACATATGTTTTCTGTGTAACCCTTATTTGGAAACAGTTTCCGTAAACATGCCATGGCCTAGATTTATTGCCAGTGGCACGGTACAAGTCAACAAGCAAAATCACACAGGCCAGCATTAGTAAGTACTAGTTCCTGATAATTCAAGGATTTCTCTCCCTTCTTTCACAAAATAATAATTTAGGAATCATAAGAAATGAACAATGTTTTAAAATAACAGAAACAGAAAATTATTACATGGTAGGGGCCATGGGGATGGCTCAGTGGAATAAGCGCTTGCCTGGCAAGCTCGAGGGCCTGCATTCAATCCCCGGTTCCGAAAAAGAAAAATTATTAGATGGTAAAATGTTATGCTTTTATAAATAGTAAAAGTGTTGCACTTTTGGAAGACTAGTGGTATTTTTAAATTATTCTTATACTATAAATATAGGCAACTATCATAGGCCAATAGTTGTCTAAATTATTGTATGTAACTCACTTGATAATTCAAATGCAGTTTCTGAGCTCTACTTCCAGATATTCTGACAGAGAATGGGCCTGCAATCTGTATTTTAGTAAGCACTCTTGGATTCTTAATGGCCACCATCTATATTCACATGCTGAGAAAAATTGTCACATATTACATATGATGACACCTCATGACACTTATCTCTGAGGAGGTTCAGAAAAATACAAACACTTATCTATACCTCCAAAATACACAGTGAAGATATGGATAGATTTTAAAATTATTATTAATGATGGTATGCTGACAAATGCCGATGCACAGAATTAACTTCTTTATTAGTCAGTTTTGTTATTCCTGGACACATTCCACGACATCCACTATGTAAAGCAGGGAAATTTAATTTGGATCATTGCTTCAGATTATTGAGTCCACGCTTGTTGGCCCCAAGGAAGAAATATGTCAGAAGGTTGCTAGGGATCAAAGATACTCAGTCCATGGCGGCTAGGAAACATATTGGAGGAACAGTGCCGGGAAGAAAGGACAGTGGGTCTAGTGATACCCGATGGTCATGCCATTTCCATGACACCCAGACACATCTTCACATAGGCTTTCCTCTCTTGGGTGGCTCCCAAGCTAACCACGTAGACACAATTAAGAATAATGCTACAAAACATATATAATCCCAGGGTATGGGAGGCTGAAAATAGGAGAATCACGAGGAGAAACACACCAATATGTCTTGTAGACCCTATAGACCCTGCACTAAATGCAAAAAAAAGAAAGAAAAAAAAAAAGAAAAACTCAACAATTTCATTCTGTTGTTATTAATAAATGTTCTCTTAAAAATGTGTTTGGGGGAACTACCATGTTGTTTCCCTCAGTAACCAAAGTTCATATTCTTACAAACAATACACACAGGTTTCAATTTTTCCATATCCTGGCCAACACTTGTTACTTTTTTCCTTGGATGAATTTTTTATTTCCAGCTATGATATTTAGGAACTTTATGTGTTTTGTGATAATTTCACTTCTTCCTAACTTGGATAATTTTATTTTTTTATTTTGCCAAATTGCTTTGGCCAGGTCCTCCAGAACTATTTTAAACAGAACTGCTGATGTGGGTATGTGTGCGTTGGTCTTGATCTTAGAAGACAAGCTTTCAATTTTTCCTCAGTGAGTATAATGTTCTCTGTTGATTATTAACATTTAACTTTAGCATGTTGGATATACTATCCTTCTATTCTCTTCTATTCCTCTCTCTCTCTCTCTCTCTCTCTCTCTCTCTCTTTCTGTCTGTCTGTCTTTTTGAACAGAGTCTATCTATGCAGTTCAGGCTGGCCTTAAGTTCACTTTTTAGTCTTGAACTCCCAGTGATCCTCTTGCTTCAGCCTCCTGAGTGCTGGGCTTGTAAGCATGTGCCACCACACCCAGATTTTTTTCTATCCTTTATTGAGACTTTTTTTAAATCATGAAAGAAGGTTGATTTTTGCATCAATTGAGATAAACTCCTGATTCGTTCTCTTAATATGGTGTATTATGTTGATCAATTTTATATGTTTAACTGTTTGTGTTCCACAAATAAATTACACTTGGTCATGGTATAAGATTTTTAAGCATACTATTGAAATCAACTCAATTGTATTCTTAGAGGATATCTCTATAAATATTCATAAGGGATGTTGCTTTGTAGGGTTTTTTTTTTTTATGTGTGTGTGGCTGGATCAGCCCACCCTGGGGGCACGGCTGGAACAGCATATAATGCCTGGGATAGAACCATGGTCCTTGTGCACTTGCCTAAGCTTGCCTAAGCAGGTGCTTTAAACAGCTGAGCTAGTTCATTGGCCCCTGTAGAGTTGTTTTTCTTTTCTTTCTTTTGGACTTTTTAACCTCGGTTTCTGTTTCAGAGTAATGGTGCTCTAATAAAACAAGTTTGGAGGTAATCCTTCTTTTTAAAGCTTCTTTTGGAACATTTTAAGTGGATTGATACTAGCTCTTTCTTTGTGTGTCTGATACAATTCCCCAGGAATTAATCATATCTGGGGCATTTCTGTAGAGTGAGATTTCTAATTATAGATTCAATTATTTATGGTTATAGGCCGATTCAGATTTTTCTTTCCTTCATGATTCAGTTTTTTTTTTATTTGTTTGTTTATTTCTAGGAATTACTTCATTTTCTTTTATGTACCCCAAATCATTGCAATACAGTTGCTAACTCTACTCTCTTCTATTTCTGGTCCCAATTTCATCTTTATTTTCCTTTTTTTCTTAATCAATCTAGCTTAAAATCTTGACAGTTTTGAAGATCTTTTAAAAAGATAAACGTTTGGTTTCACTGATTTTCTCTATTAGTTTCTTACTCTCCATTTTATTTATCTCTGATAATGCATATACTTTTCTTATTTGTCTGCCTCTGTTTAATTTCTTCCTTTTCTAATTTCTTAAATTATATCATTAAGTTGTGTGAGGACATCCTTTTCTTGATTCTTCAAAAAACTAAAATCAGAAGTTTCATTTCATCCTATTTCCCTTCTAGGTCATTTTACCTCAGTGACATATGCACACCCATGTTTATTTTATAGCAGTACAATTTATAATAGCTAAATCTTGGAAACAGTCCATATGCCCAAAGGATAAATGCATTAAAAAGTGGTATTTATATGCAATGTAGTACTATTCTTCTATGAAGAATAATAGCAAGATATTTTTAGAAAAATGATGCATCTTAAGATCATAGCTTTAAGTGAAGTAAATCAAACACATGAATTTAAATATTACAATGTTTCTTTTGTGTGTGAAGGTCAAAGAGTAAATAAGAAGCAAAGGATAGATACTGAAAACTAGGAGGAATTTCCTCAAATTTGAAAAGGAAATATGGGAGGGGTAAAGGAAATGGAAAATTAATTAAGCAAAAGAGAATGGAAAGGAAACAATGGAAATAAAATTTTTGTAAATAAGAAGAATGGCTATCATCAAGAAGTCAACCAACAACAAATGTTGGAGGGACTGTGGGGAAAAAGGAACCCTTCTCTACTGTTGGCAGGAATGTTGACTGGTGAAACTATTAGGAAAATCAGTGTGGAGAAATCTCAAAATCTAGGATTAGAGGTTCTATTGAACCCAGCTATTCTCCTCCTGGATATTTTTCCAGAAGAACTGAAAACACTATACCATAGTGATACAGATGCAACCATGTTTATAGCAGCCACTGTCGCAACTAAATCTTGGATTTATGCCTATTAACTGAGGAATGTCTATTAACTGAGGAATGAATAAAAAGATATGCCATTTTTTATACAATAGAGCATTAATCAGCTATAAAAAATGATGAGGCTTTTATAGGTAAATGGATGTAACTCAAGGTTATACTCATAAGTGAAACAAATTAGGGCCACATGTATAAACATTGTATTGTCTTCCTAGTATAAGCTGAAAGAATAAATAAAATCTGAAAATTACAATAGATATAGAAAAAGGAAATGAAACTGAGCAAAAGGAATAAATGATTGGGAAGAGAGAAAGTAGGAAAGGATGAAAAAGAGGAAGAGAAAAAATCATACATGCATAGAGACAGGAGGGCTACTGCTAATTTCTACATTTTTTAAAGTAGCAATTAATGATTAAAACTCTCACTTTGACCAATTTTACATGTGAGCAACTACATTGAAGACTACTATGTGCCTATTGAATACCTAAAAAAGAAATATTATCCTCTTTTCTCTTTCCTACTTTTGATATCAGTTCCTGAGAAGACTCTTTTATCTGTTCCTCAATAACATTTGATCTTAGATACCTTTTCGTTGCTGAGACAAAAATCTAGCACTGACAAGTCAAGGGAGAAAAGGTAAAATTTAGCTCAAATTTTGTAGAATTTTCAGTACACAGCCACCTGGCTCCAAGGTAGGGCAACATGACAAAGATGCACAGCAGTGGGAAAATAGTCCATGTCATGGAAGGCAGAAAGCAGGAGATAGCAAACCTTCCTTTCCTTCTTTTTATTTGATCCAGGCTACAAGATTCACATACTCAGTTGTGGTCTTCAGGAACCCCCTCACTCACAACTACATGTAACCAATTAGTGGGCTAACCCAGTTATCACACCCATAATCCATTATCACATATGCATAAATCACCCATCTTTCAAAAATCCCTATTTCGGAGAGCATTAAGTTGTGGGGAACCTGCAAGAGATAAATCATAATACATATAAATACTTAATATTTCTTAATGAATTTACATCTACTTTTTATCATAAAAGATACTGGTTTCTCTCTGATGTATGTCTCTTTTTGTTCACAAACCATCCACAAACTTTTCCTCCTCACATCATTTTAATAGAGCTATAATATAATTTTAGTTTACATGATTATTAAGAAACATTACCATCACTTAAATGTGAACCACAGTTGAGCTGAAGAACCAAAAATCAAAGTATTTATTCTCCTTGCTATGATTAAAATTTTTCTTTGAAATTTTTTTATTTTCTAAGAGGCTAATGATCTTTGCATTTTTACTCTCATAGTTTTCTCTGCACTTTACTTATAATACTCTAAAACTTCCAGTAGTTCCAATGCATCCACAGTACTTCATTTTTTATTTTCTTGACCTTTGGAATTTATTATCTTTACTTTTTAACAGCACTTCATTTGGACCAATCTGCCAAAACTATGATCATTTTGAGGAACCTTCTTTGCCTTTATCTTGGAAAATTTTTCTGCTTCTCATCTAGAATCCCTTAACACTATTTTTAATACTTTAAGTTTTTGAGTTATTATTATTTATCATAACTTTTTAGTTTTTTGCCAACCAAATATAACATCTTTTTAAAACTTGGTATCCTTAATATGTCCCCTTGCTGTTGATTTATGATGGATACCGAACTAACACAGTTCTGTGATTGAGGCAACTAAACAGAAGGTGACAAAATAATCTCAGAAAATGCCATATATTTAATAATGCTTGTAGGCCATATCATCATGCAGAGGTTTACTAGTACCCTACATGTTGATGTTCATTGTGTGTTTCTATGTGATTTTCTCTTATTTAATCATAACCTAAGACTCATAATGTAGTTATCGCTATTGGTGCTGCCTTATGGATGAGTAAACTGAAGCACAGGAGCTTGAGTAACTGGCTTAGGGCAGAGGGTTGTGTACCCACCAGGATTGCAAGAAAAAACTGGCCATATTTATTTGGTTTACACAAAAACAAATGGATGATGGATGACTTTTACAACCACTACAAAGAATAGTGTGTGAACCCAGAGTCACTAAATGTCAAACAGCTACCATCCTCTCCAACAGTCTCTCTATCATTTCATCTTCCTCCCCTTTCCCATACACATTCCCAGGAGAGCAGGAGAGATTTTAAGAACTCAAGAAGCAGAAAGAGAGGTTTATAGATTGTAGGATGCTGGAAAACAGAAAAGACCTGTGATAATAGACATAGACAGCTATAGGTGAGCCTGGCAAGGCGGGATGACAAGGAAATGACTATCCTGCTGCAACCCAAATCTGACTAAGGTTGAGCCTTGATCACTTGCTTGTTCTCCCATCAAATCAGACTGATTTGTGGTGAAGGTGGAGATGAACCTGAGCTAGTAGGAGGATGAGATATAGTAGAATAGTTAGGGACAATGTTGAGATTCGCACCTGCACATGTACCATGAAACTACGATCTCAGTTTTGTGTTGAGCTTGTGGGGTGGTAGGCAGAAATGGAGGTTCAGTTTACAATATAGCCTCTAAGAACATTCTCCAGAAATCATTCTTTGAATAAAGGGATTTGTTTGCCCTCTTCCATTAATTCATGAGGGCATCAACCAATATTGCTAGGGGAAAAGCATTAAGGGAGAAGGAGGGAAAGTCTTGAAATCCAACAATAAGAAGACTGAAACATGGCACAGGCATTCTGTGCAATAGGACGGTGGGCATTCTGCACTTAACCATATGTTATTGGTTTGTACCCAAAGCCTTCAGGCAAAGACTAAACTCAGAATTAAGGACGTCTGAGTAAATGTGGCCATTCCAGTGTGATAAGATCATTCCATGAAAGACAGAGATGACAAACCACAACACAGGTGAATGAATTAAAAAGACTAAACACTAATTAAAATTGCTCCTTTAGTGGAGGGAAATTAAAACTTAATGTCCATCCTCTCATTATATAGGATTTATAATTCATTGAGTATATTATTCATAGCTATTACTATAGACTATATTTCATCAAGCTCTTAAAATGCTCTCATTTTTTCCTGAAATTGTTTTAAAATAGCCACCCATCTGTATATTTTAATCTAGGCAATTGGATAAAGTAAATCATAGTACATTTTCAAGAATTTTTAAGGTGAGAACATTATGTACAAAGTACCATCCTAGATATTAGAAATGCCAAGTTGAATAAAGGATGACTTTTATGTCATGGAGTTTGCAGTCTAATGAAGAGGAAAGACAAGTTCACCTAGAAACAGAGAATGAGCTTCATTTCTTTAATATTTGGTCAATTTCTTTGATACTCACATTCTTCAAGCATTTTGTGGATCATTTTCTGCTCTCCAAAGTGCGGTCCCCACAGCATCCTTTGCTTAGCTCTTTCTTCAAACTATCACTCTGTCTTTTTTGTTTCTTGACTGCTTTGCCTCCTTATTAGTTTTTGAGCTGCATTTGAACGATTATGCTGTATTTCTCTTGCTCCCTGCAGTAAAGCCTCATATCTGGCACAGAGAAGACACACAATATTTTGTTTATTCATTAAATGTATCAATGAACAAAAGAAAAAAAAGGATAAAAGTATGTTTATCCTACATTTTGTTTACCACAAAATGAATGAGACATTTACATGACTGATGAAAAGAGTAACTTTTAATGTGTAATAAATTAAGAATAAATCACAATTTACTAAACATCTTCTACCTTACAGGGGTTTTCGTTGTATTTCTGATAGGTTTGATATTTCTTTTTCCATTTGTTAACCAAACAACCATTATATTTTTCACAAGGACCCATATCTACTACACGGCCAACTTGTAACTTTGAATGTTTACAGCTCCAACCCTTGCTCTCACCTACTTAAGACATTAGCATCCCAGTGTGCAGTAGAATGTCTCTAAGTGAGTTCAAAATTGTTGCTTGGACAAAGAACACACTCTCTCAGAAAATGTCCTAAATCGTAGGTAGAGGTTAGGAATATAGTTGTTTACAAAAACTCACATTACTCCCATACAAGATTGTGTGGAGTCTAAAAAATAACTCAGATTGTTATTGCTCTTTTCCTATTTTATTATTTGGGGACTACCATTTGGGAACAGGGTGAGTTATTTTTCTATACTGTCTGAATAAAATAGAAAACTCCTTACTTTAGTTGATGGAATCCACATTTAAGAGACTGCCATCTAACAGCAAAGGAAAGAATTGGTTTCCTATGACCTTGATTACCCATATAAAATGTCTGTGTTTAAGGAAAATACATTTAATTATCAAAATTTACAAACAGTTGGTTGTTTGAAGTTTAAGGGGAAGAAATAATGGAACAACCTTGAGGTTCTTGCGAAGGAGGTAGGTTATTACCTGCTTATTTAAGCAATGTTGCTTATAGAAGCAGTATTTTACAAAAATAAAATAAAATAAAACCTCTCAAATGAAAACTACAGGACACAATAAGGTCTTCCACATTACAGCTTGTCAGTTTTTAAATGAAAGTATACTCTATATGCAGCACAAACCCTACAGCAAACCAGGTTGGAATTCACAGCACATATCTGGGTATTCACTTGACCCCTGAACACCAGAGGAATTTTACTACTTTTATTTCCGCTGGTCTTATAGGTGAAACTTTCTATGTGATTGAGGCATTTTGTTTTGCTGTGGTTATCTTTGTTTTGGTTAGGTTTCAGGGTTTTCTTTTGTTGTTTGTTCCTTTTCTTTTTTCAGTCTTACTACTTTTCTTTTTGATTTCTTCTACTTGCATTCTTTCTCATTTTTCTCAACTACCTCTAGAATTATATCTTCAAGTGAGTAAGCACTGTCTGTTTTCTTCCCAATTCACTTCCAAAATCCTACATTTTCTCTTTCATCTCTTTTTTCCCATGTTCTCTAACTTCTCAAACCTTCTGTGATCATTCTTTGACCTTCAGCCTTGCCTTAACTATATGTGACCTTAATAAAATATCTCTATCTTGTCCCCTTCCTCTCTTGATGCTACACCCACCCCTGCAGCAGGGTAAAAAAATATCACTGTGTATGAGTTGCTGATATATGTTGTAGTTTGTTCAATAACTGTAGAATTTGATATTATAGTCAAAGATGTCAGGTTAAAACTTATACACTTTGTCTGTAGCTTGGCTGTCCTTGGTGCTCTTGCTATTGCTGGGTGAACTTCTTTTGCCAGGATGCCGTAATTGTTATAATCAGTTCTTTTCTCCCTTACGCTGATTGTGTTGGGTGATAATCACCATCACAGACCAGTTCCATCGGACTGAGTGCTGAACAAAATAGCACTTTTTCATGTTTAACAAATAAGGAAGGTGGGTTATTGACATAAACCTAAAGAACCACCCATATCTCCAACACATTCCAGAGGAACAGGTATGTCCTGGGGAAATCTCAATACTAGTCATAAAGCTACCTACAATGAAAAATTGGCAAGCAGCAACAAAGAAAACAGAATAAAAGAACAATTACAAAACAACAACAACAACAACAAAAATGACAAGACACAGAAGCAAAATGCAACCCCAGAGTCTCCACCCACTCAGGAAAGCACAAAATAGAAGAAACAGGAGGTCAAGCACAAGAACTATCTGAAATGATACCCACAGCAGTGAAAAAGAAAATGGAAGATGCTAAAGAAATAAATAGTCTTGGGGCTAGTGAGATGGCTCAGTGGTCTAAAGCACCTACTTAGAACAAGCTTAGCAGAGCAC
>NDGN011439629.1:0-10010 GCA_002564285.1 Tympanoctomys barrerae
AGCCATGGCAGGGAAATGACAGTGATCTTTCTTCAGGTTTTGCAGACAAATGAGGCAGTCACAAAATGGATAGCTGCCTTGGGCAGTGAGAGGCCCTGGGCTCAGGCAGCCAGCAGCAGGGGACACAGACACCCCTAACCCTCTGCTGGGCTGCCATCCTTTGCAGAGGGAAAGAAGCATAGGGGCATGGAGGGTGCTGTGGGTGGCCTAGGCTTGTGCTTTTGATTGCTTGACCGGGGCAAGGTCAAGCCTCTTTCACTCAGTGTCCTCTCTAGTTCAGCCAGGCATCACAGGGTCCCCAGGGGAGGTGTTAACCTCCCTCCTCTGGTGCTGGGGATTGAACCTAGCACCTTGCATTTGCTCGGCAAGTGCCCTGCTGCCAAGTTGCCTCCCTTCCCAGGCCAAAAGTGTTACAGCTTCAACTGCCTGGGGTCTCTGGACCTCTGTCTTGTGAAGGACTGGCAGGCCTTTGAGCAAGATGGAACGGGCTTCCCATCAAAGCTTTATTCTTTAGCTTTCCTGTGGGAACCTGGAGGACCAAGAAAGTGGCCGCAACCCTGACAGAGCCCACAGGAGCTCCCAAACTAGATTTTTTTTTTTCCACTTCCAAATTGTCCTGAACCTTGAGGTTAGGATTTTACAATCTAGAAAGCTTATTTTCCTGAAAACCCAGGTTCCTTGCTCAGAATGCAGTGGGAATCATTCTCCACCCACACCCTGGCGTGCAAGGGAGGGAACTTCTTTTGTTCTTGAGGAAATCAATAGGATTTCTATTTCAAGACTCTGTTCTGAGGGTGGAAGAAATGCGGGCAGGTTTCATTCCCCTCATTCATGGGTTGGAGGACAATTTGGGGACCTTCACAGACCACGAGAGAGAACAGATAGCCCCTAGCTGGCTGCCCAGTAAGACTCACTGCCCCATCTGATCCTCTGGCTGGTCACCCTAGTGTGCTGCTCTCCCTGATGCCACTGTGTCTGATGCTTGTCACACCTCTCTGATGCATCCAGGCTGCCCTGGGGGTGGCGTTTCTCCATGTGGTGTCAGGATTCCTTTCTCAAGGGCGTGTGGCTGTAGAGCTCTTGGTTTCCCTCCAGTCCCTCTCCTGAAACCTAGTGGAAGGGACTGTGTGCTGGAGCTCAGGAGTCATGCTAAGCCTAGTCATTTCTGTTACAGGAAAAATTGCCCAGTGATACTTGCTAAAGCACAGTAAGCCAGACTTTATTCAGATCATGGCTATGAGCACAGGGGTCCTTGCAACGGGATTTTGTAGTGGAGGAGAAGGACTTGGGCACTAAGGCAGGGTCAGTGGCTGGACAGCTACTGGGAGGGAATGTGGGGCTAAGGTGGGACCTCACTAAACCAACCTCATAGTATTCTTTGGGTGACTACCTGGGGTGTGGTGGAGGATAAAGAGCCTGATCAGGTAGCAAGGGGCATGGTGAATTTCTGCTTTAGCAGGATGCGTACTAAAACAGAATGTTGTAAAGATGTGCACAGATGGGGCCTGAAAAAATTAACAGGGCTAAACTTGGGTTTGGTCAAGTGTGGAATCTTTGTTCCTCCTGAGAGTGTCAGCCTCTCCTACTTTGCTACCTAGAGTGGAAGAAATGTAGGCAGATTGCAATTCATTGGCCTGGATTGCAAGTTATTAGGTCATTGGTGATTCAGTACCAATGGGTCCCAGGCCTCCTTGCTCGAGGCTGAATGAAACTCTGTACACTCTCGACCCAGCTGAGACTGGTGGGACCCTGGGACAGTAAAGAGCATCCCCTCATTTCAATCTTAAAATCTTAAAGCTCAGTATCACTTAATTTCCATCTATAGGAAGACAGATACATAAAGAGTAGCAAATCAATACACTGAAAGTAGTAGTTACAGGCAATAAACTATAGTTGCACATATCGTTATGGATAAATCTCAAAACTATAATGGTGAATGAGAGGAGAAAAGTGAATCATAGAAAGGTTTAATGTAAATATTAAAAATCTACCAATAAGCCCCAGCATGGTGGTACAGGTCTAAGCCCTCAGGGAAGGCTGAGGAAGAAGGGTCACTCAGGCATGAGCCCAGCCTATGCACATCAGTGATTTAGCAAGACCCTTGCTCAAAGTAAAAGAAGGAAAAAAGGCTGGAGTTCTATCTCAGTGTGAAGATTCTGGATTCCTTGTATTAAACCAAACCAAAGCAAACAACCCAAGAAAACAAAAACAAAATCTACTAATAGCAAGGACACACCCATAAGCAGTTAAAATAGAAAAACATGACAACTGGGAAGCCTATATGTCCTGTTTCTGAGAGCATTTCCTCTGTGTAGTGTGTGTGTGTGTGTGTGTGTGTGTGTGTGTGTATGTGCATGCATGTGTTACTTACAATCGAACCTGGGTGTTTTTACCCTGAGCTAGATTCCCAATCTATTTTTTTTATTTTACTTTTTATTTTGAGACAGGGTCTCACTATATCAAAGAGGTCCAAGCTGAGCTCAAACTTGAGATCCCCCTGTTCAGCCTCCCAGAATATCTGGCTGAGCATTTCCTTTTGGGGGAGCAGAATAAAGGAGAAAGATAATTGGGTTAGAGAGTGATCTATAGAGGGGGGTTCAATTATAACTGTAATATTTGTTTCCTTAAAAAGATAATAAGTAACAAAAGTTGCTTAGGGATCTAAACTAGATCCGCTGCATGTGCATGTGAAATTGCCTATGAAGGTGTTCATAGCTCACCATGGTCCTGAACTCTGCTGAAGCTCACTGCCCTCCCCTCTCACTGTATCACCACAATTCCTGTCCATTGGTGCTTTTTGCGACTGTCCATTCTCTCTCGCTGCTGGGTATCATTGCTTTGTGTGAGAACACTGCAGGATGCAGCTCCCTGGGACCTCTCAGGCGCTGTTGGTGGAGTGAAAATTGATACAACTACACCGGAAAACAGTTTGGCAGGATCTCATAAAGCTGAATATTCTGCAATTCCATGCCTTGGTCAATCCCCATGTGGAAATCATGGTGTATGTGTGCGCTCGCGCGCACACACACACACACACACACATACACCCTACCTACCTAATAACCAGAATGCTTATAACACTTATAACAGCTCTGCTCACAATATAAAAAACAACTGAAATGCTTGCTAACCCCACAGTGGATGAGTCTATTTATTTGCTGACAAAATAAATTTTAAAAACTAAATAAGCAATCAGAATGGATGCAGGTCAAGCACAGTAAGTTAAAATTGGATGGTTGCTGCATGTGTCTTTGTTATATCATTCTTTAGATGCTTAAAATAATGAATAATAAAAAAGAATCTTTAATTTTAGAAATCCTGAATCATGCAGCTTAGGCAGAGGAAGCCTGTAATCTTTAATGTTGGAAGTGGGTGGAGACGACCCAATGAGTGTGGGCTATCCAGCCTTTTGCCCTCCTAAATCTGGGTGCTCCCACCACAGGTGGCCCAGAGAGGAAGGTAAGATTAATTCCAGGGATGAGGTAGTTGGAGATACAAACACAAGCCTCACCAGCTGCAAATATTGCACAAGAAAGGAAGTGACGTGAGAGAGCAGATGACAAGTGAGGGGATCAAGGCTGCTGAAGTGGTCCCCAAGCCTCCTGACTGGCCAGAAAAGGGTGTCTTGGAGCAGCGTGTGGCATAGGAGTCTACCCTGACAGCAGGAGGCTGGTGAGCCCAAGGCGTCAGGCCAGAAGCCACACCTCCCTCAGCTGTCCCTTGCAGGATTGCTTTATTGTCCTATTCACCAAGTCTCTCATGCATTACAATCCAGCTCCCCAGCCCCGAAGGAAATGGGTACCATATCCTTCTTTAACTTTAGTAGCATGTTTCAAATACATGCCTGCCTGAACACATGTGCCATATATCTACCATGCATGTGCCTGGTTTGTGCACACAGGGGATCTCCAGAGGAAATTAGTCATGGATAAGTCCAAGCCACACAATCACTATTGCCAGAGCCTCGAAGTCTCTTTTGCTTCTCTGCCTCCCTTCTCACCCTATCCATGTCCACACCGAAACCATCAGTGCCAGGGTAGGGGAGATTCTGAAACAGGGATGTGACCCTGCTGCTTCACAGCAAGGATGGACGAATGTGTGTCGCAGGCAGGTATGTCTACTTAGATGTGTTGACTCCTGGATTATGTGTGTACACATGTGTGGCCTGATACTTTGTACATTTATGTTGTTATTATTATTTTCTGTATTTTAGGGAAGGGTCTACAGGGTGTTCAGGGTCTCACTACTACATTGGACTCACAGTGATCCACCTGTTTACAACCTCCGAAGAGCATGCCACCATGCCCAGTCTCACTTGCCATCTCAGCACACCCTTAGGGCAGGGCTGGAACTGCAGGCCCAGGGATCAAACTCCCGGCCCCTGGCCTGTACACACAGCGGGTCGCTAGAGGAAACTAGTTATGGATAAGTCCAAGCCACTTGGTCATACTTGCAGGCACTTTAATCCACTGAGCTATTTGGCTGGCTCTTTATTTATATTATTTTTGATTGGATAATGCTTAGACATAAAAACAAAACAAAAAATCACACAATAAGAAGAAAGAAAAGTTGTGTTCTGGTGGCTGAACTGTGGGGAGAAATTCTCATACTGTTTGATGACCAAGGGTCATGGAAGTGTCCTGTGTTGTGGGAGCACTGTAGGACACACTGACCTTTTATTCTGCATCACAAAAGCCAACAGCTTTGTAACCATAACTATGTGAACCAGCAGCCTAGTACCCACTAGCAGAGACAGAACAGGTTTAGAGCTGCTCTGAAGCCCCATCCCTAGAGAACTGTCATTATTTGACCTGTCTATAGCTTAGTGAAAAAGCTTTGTTTCAAAATTTGTCTTTATTGCCCCTGAATCAGAGCCCTTTCTGTGTGAACAGGGTCATCCCCAAGGACATTTGTTGAAAACAACCAGTGGCAACTGCTTAATATCATGGCTGCCTGAGGAAGTGTTAACAGTAGAAAGTCACCAAAAATTTTAAAACAAAAATTTGAGAAAGGAATGAGGGACTTTTCCTGGTTGCATAGAAAGCCATGTCCATATTGCATGCCTTGGAAAGCATGACAAGGCCATAAGCTTTTGCCTCTTTCTGACCTAAGGCTCTGCAGATGAGAAGCTAAAACAAAAGCAAAGATTTAGATTCTCGCAGAACACACAGAGCTCCTAGCAAGGGGTGTAAGATTTACTGGTTCAGAGAATTTAAGAAAATGTTTGTCCGATCATTAGGTGGCCACTGTGTTCACTAAATAAGAGACTTTAACAGACACACATGGCAAAGAATACAGACTTTACAGAACTAGGCTAACAAAGTCACTAAGCAAACAAACAGCAAACTACACCAAATAGAAACAACAAAAAACCCTGGCTGGGAAAGGGACACTGAGTTCTAGGGTTCCCATGCAAGATTATTTGAAACACATAGTTTTCAACTAAAATTAAGAGAATTTGCAAAGAAACAGGAAAACATAGCTTATACACAGAGAGACAAAGCCAATAAAAACTATCCCTTAAAACCAGATATTAGACTGACAGGATAAATAACTTAAACCAGTTGTTTAAAATATGTTCAAGAAACTAACAGATGGGTTGTCTAAAGAACAAAGTAGGGGAATGTTGTCTAACCAAACAGAAAATAGCAACCAAAAGATATTTTAAGAGTAGAAATTCTGGAGTTGAAATTTGCAATAACTGAAGCGAGAAGCTCTTCCAACAATTGATGGAAACAATTGATGGAAGACTAAGAAGGAAACAACTATGTGAACACTATGATAGACCCTTGAGACCCAATAGACATCTGTAAAGTATTCTCCCCAACAATACTTACTGTTCAGCTTAAGAATAATTAGAGGGGGCCTGCCCTGTAGCTCAGTTCTTTAAGTGGCTGCTTCAACAAAGCAGTTAGCCTCAGGTTGCTGGGGTTTGATCCCCACAACTCAAGCCAGCCAAACCTGCCCTGAAGACATTCGGAGAAAAAAAAAAAGAATAATTAGAATATTTTTCAGGATAGGTGGTGTGTTAGCTCACAAAGCAAGTCTCCTAAATATAAAGGAAGTTAAATCATGAATGTATGGTTTTCTGATCACATAGAATGAATTTAGAATCAATAATGAAAGAACATTGGGAAATTCACAAGCATGTGGAAATTAAACAACACACTACTAAATTAATACTCAACGAATCAAAGGAAAACAATCACAAGAAAAACTAGAAGATATTTCAGATGAATGAACATACAAGATTTATAGGACACTGCAAAAGCAATGCTATAAATCTAGAGATTTATAGCTATAAATACCTATATATTTTTATTTCCTTATTTATTTTTAATACCTATATTTTTAAAAAGGGATTATCTCAAATCAGTAACCTAAACTAACTCCACAAAGAAATTAGGAAGGGAGGGCTGATGAGATAACTCAGTGGATTAAAGCACCTGCTTAGGCAGGCTTAGGCAAGTGCAGGGACAGTGGTTCCATTCCTGGCACTACATTCTGTGCCAGCCCCGCCCCCAGAGTGGGCTAGGCCAGCCACAGAGTCCCAGCATAGTAGTGTATGCCTGTAATCTCTGTGCTGGGGAGGCTGAAAACAGAAGGATCACTATGAGTCCAAGCTGCATAGTGAGACCCTGCAACAACCAAATACATTTAAAAAATATAGGAAAGGAGAGATGTAAAGGAAAGAAAGAGGATTAACATGCGATGTGTATAAGGGTGTTGGGGGAATTGAACACAGAGCCTTGAGCTTGCCAGGCAAATGCTCTACCACTGAGCCACAGCCTAGCTTGGTAATATGTATAGGTATCAACTCACCATGATTGAAGGTATTCACTATGTATCACAAACACATGTGAACAAAACAATTTTAAAAAGAAAATAGAAATTAGGAAAAGAAGAGCAAAATAAATTTAAACCCAGCAGGATGAATCACACAATAAAAATGAGAGGGAATTAACAAAGATACTACATGAATATAGTAATGAAAAGTACAATAGGTGTTGCCAAGGATTAGGAAAAGTTGGAAGCCTAATACATCACTGAGGGTGATGTAAAGAGGTCAGCCTCTCGGGAAACAGTTTTTGAGTTTCTCAAAGGTTAGACAGAGAGTTACCACATGCCCCAGTGATTCCCATCTTGGCTGGACATGCAAGATGAACAAAAACATATTTGTACATATGGAATGTTTATATATGTTCATGCAAATGCTATTTGTAACAGCCAAAGGCAGAAACCACCTAAATAACCATCAACCAATGAATGGGTAAACAAAATCTGTATCTATACTATGGAGTATTATTAGGCCATTAAAAGAAAGATATTTATATGTGCTACAAATGGATTAATCTTAAAACAAATTTGCTAAGTGAAAGAAGACACAAAAGACTATCAGTGATAAAATTATTCTGTCTAGAAGGAAGAACAAAATCACTGGTGATTTTTAATTGTTAAGTGTATCTAAATTTCAGGAATGTTACCATGTTTGAAATGTGCTTCTTGGAATTAATGAGTTCTACACAATAACCCTTTTACATATTTTTTGAAAGCACATGCACTGGGTATGTAGCCTTGTGTGTAGGGAATATTTACTGCATGGACTCATTTCCTGACCGTCTTTGGTGAACCCTTTGGATGGGTTCTGTACAAGCTAATGGTTCTCTGCATCCACATCTCAGGCTGCCTTCTCGGTGTGCTTAGCCTAGAAAGCAGGACAATTAACAGCCAGGAACAGCCCTCTGCAATTGAGGGACAGGCATTTGGAGATGCACCACAATCTCCTTGTCTTTCACTGGGCTAGTTGTCAAGTGTGTGCCACATCGTCTCCCAAGGGGACCCTTTAGGGTAACTCACTCATTAACATGGCTTGCTTTCTCCATGAGATTCTTGGATCCCACATAAGCCACTTGCACCTGAATCTGTCTTACATGGCTCTTTTGTATGAACCCAGACTTAGATGCTGTGTACTGTATGTACATCTGTAAAGATGGAGGCATATGTGCCCATTGCCCTTGAGTGTCTAGGTGTTAAGTCTGAGCCCGGGCCTGCTTGTGCCTTTTCTATTTGACAACTGGCATGTGTGCACACATGTACTTTTTTTTTTTTTTTTTTTAGTACTGGGGATTAAACTTGGGACCTTGAGCATGCCAGGCAGGTGCTTACACCGCTGAGCTGTCGCCCTGGCCCACATGTACTGTTATTTGTGCATGCATACACTCCAGTGCAGACATGTTCAATGCATGCTTTGCATGGCATAGGACTCATGCATAAGTATACATCTGTCATACAGAACATAGGTCTGCTCAAGCCATGTTTGTGCATGTGCACGTGAAGCAAGACCAAGAGAACGGAAAAGGCCAGCAGTGCTGTCTGATGATTAAGAGCCTCTTGTTGGGTGGCGCCTGGGAGATGGGCAGGGTGTACGTTGTAGTGACGGCCTGTCTCCTGCCCGTTTCCCTCTGCTGATGCCTGTCTGTAGACAACCTCATCAGTCTGCTCTCAGATATGTGTTCTCTCTGATGGGAGGCAGCTGGAGCGGCGGTCAGGGGCTCACCCGCAGAGGCACCTGTCGGCGGTACTTCTAGCTGTCCTGGTGACAGCTGCCAGCCATTCTCGGGATCTGCGCCGTTGCCCCTTGACTGCTCTTCACAAGAGGAGGACCCTAGTTCCTGTCTGTATTCTGGCATCACAGACCTCTCCCACCACACAGATTTGTTTCACCACCTTTCCTGAGGCTGTTGCCACCCACACATGTCTACTCCAGATCTTTCTGAAGGCAGCACACGATACTCTGCCACCCTGCTTCTTGGTTTCTGCTGCAAGATTTTGGTTTCCTCTTCCACTTACTCAGAGAATTCACCCTTGCCTGGCCTGTACCGCTCCCTCCCTCCATTCTCAGACAGCTGGTCCTGCTTCCTCTCCCACTGCTGCAACTCTGCTGTTATACATACTGCTTGTCAGCAAGGAGAATTCCAGTGGAAGCATGCTGCTGTCTCCTAATCCCAATGTCTGAGGCTCCAGGAGGGAGTTGGGTCGGTACCTGGCTCAGCCCAAGTGACGAAGGTCAGAGTTGGGCAGTCTGAATCCCAAGATTCTGTGGTTGTTAAAATAAGACTTCATCTTGTGATGAGAAGCCAGGCCTGCAGAACCCCAAATCCCTTTTACCTCCTGAGATCAGGGCATTTGAAAATGCAGGCTTGTGCCAAGCTCCCAGAAAGGGGCACAGAGGTCAGACAGGGATCCAGTCCAGCAAGAGCCGGAGCTCAGATCTCATCCTTCTGACTGAGCCCATCAGTCCTGTAAAGACTGCAGCCCCTTGGACCTAGGTTCGTATCCCAGCTCTTCTATTTCTGGAAGGTGTGACCTTGGGCAAGTCGCTTCACCTCTATGAGCCTCAGTTGCTCTCCTCATAACCCAAGAACAATAGCAGTCAATTTAAGGAGATAACATTGGAGAGGTCCTGACTTGAACAGAGCAAATGCTGGTCTCCATCTTGGGGAACAAAAGTTTCAGCTCTACCTGGAAGAGCTGCCTGAGACAAGCGCAGAGAAATAGCACCAGCTCCAGTTCCCTATTGCTGGGGGCCAAAGGTGTCGTTAGACCCCTGGTGCCTCCACTTTCTATCTATGTGAGCCTGAGCGAGTCATTGCACCACCTCACACCTCAGCTTCTTGCCCTGTAAACTGGGAATACTAATAGAGCCCAGCTCAGGGGGTTGTTTCTAAGAATGGATTGCTATTTATTGCCATAGGGAGTGAATTACTTCTTAATTGCTGTGAATATTAAACTTAATGCTGTGCGAGTTGATTGCTGTAAAGCGCAGACCACCGTGCTTGGCACAGAATAAGCATTCCCTACTTATCACCTATGATTGTTGTCACATTGAGCCAATATTAGAGCATCTGTTGTGTGCCAAACTTCATGCCAGGCACCTGAGCCTTGGGAGAGGACAGCACAAATCATTTTCTGAGCACCCAGAGACCAGTGTTAGGTGGGCTTCAGGGAAG
>NDGN011439636.1:0-11433 GCA_002564285.1 Tympanoctomys barrerae
CTCCTCCTCCTCCTCCTCCTCCTCCTCCTCCTCCTCCTCTCCTCCTCCTCCTTTTACAGTTTTGAAGCTTCTTAATATACTTCACATCAATCTGGCTGGTTCATTTCAGCTCCTTTATAGCCAAGCCTGGGGACAATGACTGCTTCAGCTTCTCTGCCTTTTCTTTGTCTGTGATGACCAAAGTACAAAGCTATCTGCTGCATCAAACTTTAAACTTCACATTGTCTTTTTCTTCTTTATCTTGACAGACTTGGCATCCTTCCACCTCGCTGTGAGGAGAAAATCTTTGATTTCCTCAATTTTTTGAGGCATGGCGACAAGGTGCTCTGAGGGTGCAGACTGGTACCTAACTGCGAATTGCCCTGGATTATCCCCATTTCCCACATACCACCAGAGAGACCTTTTTTTTTTTCTTTTGTATTTGGTACAGAGTCTGACTGTGCGGCTTGGACTCATAGTGATCCTGCTGTTTTCAGCCTCCCCAGTGCTGGGATTACAGGCTTGTGCCATCAAGCCTGGTCTCAGTGGCTGGCTCAGTGTGCCTGGGGACAGGGCCAGCACAGTATGCAGGACTGGAGACAGAAACCCTGTCTGTCCCTGCACTTGCCAAGGCAGGAGCTTAGTCTGCTGAGCTATCTCAGCGGCTCTGAAGCCCAAACTTTTTAACATGTCTTAAGGACTTCTGTGATGTAATAGAACACACCTTCCCACACTCATAGCTCAGTGCTACACACACACACACACACACACACACACACCCACACCCTATTATTGCAATGCATCCTCCCCACACTGAAGGCAGCTCTACAGGACTTCCTGACTCCCCGGTGAGCCGCACACCAGAATGCTTCCCCCGCACTCCTCTCACCCCTGCATTTTCTGGTTGATTCCACCTCTTGCTCTGGCCTCTGTTTAGCAGCCCCTTCCAAACAGCCGAGACTCTGTGCGGCACTCTCTCTGTGCCACCAAGCTCCCCGAGCCTCCTGCTGCCACCCACCCCTTCTGTCACAGCGCAACTCTCATGCAAGCGCTGCTCTTCTTGTCCATAAGGACATGGCTCTCATTTTAGTCACCATTATATTCCCAGGTCCTAACAGAAGACCCAGCACCTAGTAGATATCCTTTATCAGTTGCACAACAGATTCGGGGTGCTGGTAAAGTAACCCTGGCACCTTGCATGATTGTAATTGCTCGTCATGCGTCATTTTTCTCCACTTCTTAATAGTTCGCAAATCACTTTTTTCACACCCTGCTGATTTGCGTACATTCATTTTTTACTCAGATGGAAAAGCCTGAGAATCAGGGTGGGTGAGCAGCTTTCTCAAGGTCACACAGCTCTGGGCAGGGTCGCATCACAGACCTAGGTCTCCCTGACTTTTGAATCCAAGAGCTGTCCATAACTCATAACCCCACACGCAGGGTGTGAAATGGAGCGAGTGAGTCCCAAGCGCGTGGTCCAACTCTCTGAAATCCCAAAGGAGAGACCGTAAGACTAAATTCAGGCATCCAGTTTGACATGTGAAGGTCACCTTGGGCTTTTATGGGACTGAGGTGCACCCTCTCTTTTTTTCCCAAATGCTGGTTGGCAGCCAAGGATGCTCTGGAATCAAGGGTGTTGCCCAGTCATGAAGCCCGCTCTGAGCTTCTGTATGCTTTGGCCACTACTGGAAGCAAGCCATGGCCCTGGGGTGGAGACCTCTGCAGGAACACTCTTTTTCCTCTGCCCTTCCTGCTTGTTTCTACTCTTTCTTTTTGTTCTTTTTTTTTTTTTGTACAGAGTCTTGCTATGCAGTTCAGACTCATAGTGATCCTCATGTCTCAGCCTCCCCAGCACTGAGATTACAGGCATGAGACACTATGCATGGTTTTTTAGGGCTGCATGGTGTGGCGAGGATTCTGGGCCCCATACAGTATGTGGTACTAGGGATCAAACTTGGGACCTTGCACTTGCCAGGCAGGTGCTTAGACCACCGCTGTCTCCCCAGCCCTTACTTCTACTCTTCACAGAGATAATGCAGGAGCAACAAAGAGAGAAAATA
The DNA here is from genome assembly GCA_002564285.1 of Tympanoctomys barrerae. Taxonomy (NCBI): domain Eukaryota; kingdom Metazoa; phylum Chordata; class Mammalia; order Rodentia; family Octodontidae; genus Tympanoctomys; species Tympanoctomys barrerae. The sequence goes on from NDGN011439636.1 coordinate 2,040, forward strand.
GATTAGTGTGTGGGAAACCCATTCCCCACCTCCTGGTCCAACTCCCTCCACTTCCATTTCTTATTGCCTATTTCTTGAGGAAAGTACCTACACATGGAATTCACTGCAGAACAATCTCAATAAGGAAAAAAGTGAGAGACATAGATATTTATGCAATGGAAAAGGAAAGGAATTTTGGACTCTGATGAACAGTTCAGCAGAATCAGGCAGAGCAGGTGTTCTTACACAGAAAGACGGTCAAGACAGTGTCCAGCGGACAAAAGGAACTAGCTGAGCACTTGACAGACAAGAGGCTACAGTTCAGGCTAAAGCACCTTCACCCAACACAAAAGTCATAGTGTCAAAGCTAAAAGACATAAAGACATAAACAGAAAAGGTCTGGAAGGGAAACAGTGACTAGACAACAGGGCTACCTCAGGCTGAGGGCCAAAAGAAGGCAGAGATTAATCATCATTTGAATTATTTATAATATATACATACATTAACATCAAAACACAAAACTAGAGAAGACGGGACTGCTCCAGGAATCCCAATGACTTCAGCTGGTTGGCCATCGTGCAGTTCTGACCTGGCTAGAAAGGCTCAGCCCTGGGTGTGAGACGGCAGCCCTCTCAGGAATGGGGACTGATCGGGGGCTGCACTCTCTGCGCACAGCACATGTCCTTCTGAGTTGATCACCCTCCCTGGAATGTGAGCATTCTGGCAACAGAGCTTGGCAGTTGGAGTGACAGAGCAGCTTCTAGGCCATGTTTGTGGTCTTGGTCACTCAAAGCAGGGGCCACTTTGTCCTCAGGCCATCCTTAGTCCCCCTTCCCTAAGCCCCCTTCAGTCACTGTCACTTTAGGGATCTCTCTGTGTCCCCTGACGTCCCCATCCCAGTAGCATTGATACCACATGGCATCGATGAGCACTGTAGACCTGTCTTCATTATCGTGGCTGATTTTTCTCTCATCGTTCACATTTCCTGGGGACTCAGTGTGCTCCGACCACTTTCTCAGGCTTCCTCATCACACTAACATACAGGAGAAGGCTCACTGCTGATCTCGCTCTTTAGAATCAGCTCAGAGGAGCTAGGTGATCGGCACTAGATCATACAGAGTTCAGGAATGTGCAAGCATCCCAGCTTTGGCCACAGTTCCCACCGCATGGGTGTGACCCCCCACCTCTCTGCAGCGCTGAAAAGATGAGCGTCAGGGGCCAACAGGGAAGGACGCAGTGCGGAAGTGATCTTGCTTGGAAAAATGAAATCTTGGCTGACAGGGTTGAAACCTACAAAGCGACGGAACGTGAACAAGAGAAGAGAAATAACCAGTCACAGCGCACTGCGTGAGGTCCAAGGGAGCATTCAGCACAAGCACAAGGACGCACTGCCGTGCACAACGAGTGTCTGTCTAGTTCTAAAGGAAGTTTAGAAATGAAGTGGTGGGTGCTTTTCTCCTAGTCACCATAAATGTGTTCTATGCTTCACAAGTCACAGGTGGAGCGGGGAAGAGGAGGAGGATGAAAAGGAGGAGGAGGAGGAGGAGGAAGAGGAGGAGGAGGAGGAGGCCTCACCCTACGCCTACAATCTTTGGTTTTCTTTTTGTTCTTTCATTCATGGGGCCTCTCTCCATGCCTTGTGTAAATCTCCTCACCAGAGGCCAAGCTTGCTCTCTGCAGCTCACTGAAAGACACAGAAACTCTTCCCCTCGTTAGTTCTACGGCTTATTTCAAAAGCTCCCTTGGAGCTGTTGTGGCTGTCCCCACCCTGGGACCCCCTGGGGCAGGGGAGGCAGTGCTCCTCCGCATATTAGATGGGCCTGAGTTCAGACCTTCGTTTCACCCAGAACAGCTTCTGTTCTCTGGTTGCCTGCAAGCTCTTGCTTCACTGGGCAATATGGATAACACCGGAGGTCATACAGAGCAGTCAACAAGTCTTGAAATTTTGAGATACAATAGTAGTGATAGTTGTCCTTATGGGAAGAAAACAGAGTGCTTAGTGGCCTTCCCTCAGTGTGATGGTGTGAACACTGTAATACAGGAGCTATGGAGTAGCAAAGGCATCTACCAAGCAGAGCAAGAATAGCGGGCATCCTAAGGCCCAGGCCCCAGCACAGAGCCTCTCCTCAGAGCAAAGGGAAGCCAAGACTGCTACAGTGGTAACTGGCCCAGGATGCAGTTGTAGGGAGCTTAGGTCCACAGGAGGGCTGACAAAGCACCAGGCACTGTTCTCCTCAGAATGTGCCAGAAACCCTCCAGGGGTCCAGCAGAGAAAGTTGGAGACTAAGGCAAGAACCTCTGACATTCCAGGGCTACAGAGAGGAGAACCAGCCCTGAGTCTAATGAAAAGCTCTCAGCCTGGCGTCTTCCTAGATGCTTTCCCAAGAACATATATGGAAAAGACTCCTGTATCCTGACTCCCACTGCTCTGGCTGGACCAGAGAAGCCTGGCCGGGTGGAGGACCTCCTTGGCTGGTCAGTTGCTCTTGTATAGCAGGGAATTTTTCTGACCATATGGGTCCATTCTCACCCTGATCACTCTCTGGGTTCCAGAGACTTCCTTTCTGATAGGAAAGAGGTAGGTACTAGGGAGTGGAAGGACCCAGCTTGGGATGAGAATTTCCAGGACGAAAGGCAGACCTAGGTCACAAGACCTGATTGCTTCTTGTCCATTGAGTCAGCCACCTACAGCTGGGTGACCCTGATCCTACTAGCTTTCTGGGACTCACTTCTATAGCTGCAAAACATTACAAAAAAGGTCGAACTTGTTACTTGTAACTTTAAAAAATGTATCACTCCAGAAAAAAAGAGCTCAATATCTCCTCTATGCGTCACCCAGTCTTCTCCTTCAGTCACCTTTCTTTCTGCTTCCCAGGTGAGGATTTTTCCTGCCCCATCCAGGAAGTAGCAGGTTCTCCAGCAGCAGGCCAGTGGCCGCCGCCAAGGGGACACGAGGTGGGCAAACAGCCCAAGAGACATGTGGCCAGCTCACATCTCCAATTCTACCCAACTGGACAAATGCCACTGGTGGCTTTTTCCAAACTGCCTTTCCCCCAGCCAGCGGCCCTTTCCTTTCACCTGCCAGGACCTGTATTTCTATTTCTGTGTTTTGTAAGCCTGGGGGAGGGGCACCACGGAGCAATTAATGATTGATTCTCAGACACAACCGCCAGGAGGCCCGAGGGCAGGCTGCTGGCCATTTCCTGAGTGTGGGGACAGCACAGACCCAGTAGAGATGCCCTGTGGCAGGATTGGGCAAGTCTGTGAAGGGAGAGGGGGTGTGAAAACTGCAGGTGTCCTGGGTGCTCTGCCCCCCAAAACCCAGAGAGGCAGCAGGCAGGAGCTGCCAGGTGCCCCAGCTTCCCTGCTGCCACTAGCTGCCTCCTCTTCTGGGTCAAAGGGTATGTGCTGCTCCCCACAGGTAGCCTTGCGCCACCACAGTCCCCGCACCCTCCCCTGTACCCACAAGCCCACAAGCTCCAGCTCCCTGGCTTTTTCCTCTCCAACAGCTTGAACCTGGTGGCTCAGGTGGCTTTAAAAAAAAAATAAAAATAACTCACCATGCTTTGAGGAAGGATTAAAGGAACCGACTTCTGCTGCGAAATGTTAGAGGAGTTTTAACTGTGCCCTTCTTGGACACGTTGCCCCTGCTTTTGTTGTCTAATAATAATTAACTTTTGTACAGAGCTGTAGTTCTCAAAGGGCTTTCACATTCATAATTCTATTCAACCTCACAACAAAGCCAGGAGATGGGTCTCATCCTCTCAATCCACACCCACATCCTACAGAAGAGGAAACTGAGGCTCAGAGGAAAGAAGAGGTCCCATGCCGCACAGTCGGGGTGAAAACACCCAGCCTCTGCCTCAGAGTAGAATGCTGCTGTTTTCTTCCTGAAGGATCTAGTTTGCCCCCCCCCCATGATTCACCACACAGGGCAGCTGGCACAGGAGGGCTGCGGGGAGCAGGGCTCCTCCCCAAAGGCTGCACAAGGAGAATTCAGAAACTTCAGGTGGACAGGGAGGAGGTGAGCCAGGCCTCTTCTGTTGGGGCACCTGGAGGAGGGGCAGAGGCAGCACAGACTATATTGGAGAGTAAAGCCTCTGTCGCTGGAGCTGGCAAGTGGGGCCACTCCATGTGAGCAACCCAACCCTCACCTACTAGGCAGCTGAAACTCTGAGCGGCTCCCCAGGGACCCCCAAGCATCACCTCTCCGTCTCTAACGGGCAGCTCCATTTCCTTTGCCCAGGACAGCCCCAAGTTTATCACTGGTCATCTCCCATCTAGAGAAGGCCCAGGGTTTCCCCTGGGGAAAGCCAGATAGTTTATCACCAGTGTGGTAAACTTTTCAGCTAAAACCCAAAAAGGAGTACCAGCAGATCAACCCACAGTTTAAAAGTCACAAAATATTATGCAAACTCCAAAGCTTGCTAGAGTCAGGCAGTCACCTCTGTGGTCATTGTTAAGGATAAACATGAAAGAATATTCATTTCTACAAAGAAACAGATCTGTGCCCAGATTTCTCCAGTTTTTGAATAAGTCAGTGATTATTTTTCCCCCTCTGGCTTTCCATTTTAATATTGCCAACGATTAAAATTTTCTTGTAAGAACATTAAGTTTTTAAAAATTGTAACTGGATGGAAGCCACAAGATGCCAGTAGTTGGCTTGGCAGGAAAGCTTTACAAGGACCACGCTAGAGAAGACACAAGAGTGAAGGAAGTATTGATTTTAAAAACCAAGTTCTCGGTGTCCAGTTGAACTCAACGTGATGATGTACACATATTCTGAAATTAGAAATAAAGCCAAAGGAAGGCTTGAGACTTTTAGAAACTTGAAGAGAAACTTTGATTAAGGATATATATATATATATATATATATATATATATATATAGCTATAGATAGACATACATACATATAGAGAGAGATAGCCATATATATCTGGTATGTGTCAGTAGAGGAGTACAGGATAATGGCATTTCTTTGGCCTAGGTCTTGGAGAATCAGGAAATACCAAGGACTTCTGACCTGACTTCCAATCATAGTTAGAAAGCTGGGCGAGTTGTGTCCATCTCTGCACCAGAAGCTCACCCCCTTCTTACTGCTGGATGGTTCAAGAAAGTCTTCTCTCCTGAGAATCTTCCTGACACACTGCAAAAAGGGTGCTGTCAAAATGTGTGTGTGGGGGGTGTATGCCTATCCTTGAAGAATAGTGTTCTATAGGTGTGTATTATATTTTCATATTGAAGTGATTTTTTTAAAAAGTTCACAAATGAGACAGGCATGTTTTTAATGAGTTGCTTGCTTGGCCTTTCAAAAATATTTGCCCCAAAAGCAAATGAAGATAGGAGATTTGTTGGTCAACTAAAAAAAAAATTTAAAAATTGGCTCAAATGGATGTATGAGTTTCTCTGGTTATCAGTGTCTCTCCAATCTGTGGCTCGGCTAGCACCTCAGGATCTCAGGCTTGTCAGGCTAAGAGTGCATCAGACTCACTGTGAAGCGCTGGTGCACATTGGTGGGCATCTCCGCTGTGGCCTCTGTGCTTGACCTGCTCCCCGACGTGGCAGAGTAGGGGCCACAATGGCAAAGTGGCCCGTGACACCCATAGGACCATGCCAAGATCTCCTTCCACCCTCACACAGTTCAAACTTCTCCCTCCAGGGAGTCTCACCAGAGAAGCTGGGGCTCAGACCTCTAAAACCCACAGATCGACTTTATTTATTTATTTATTTAGGTGGAACCGGGGATTGAACTCAGGCCCTTGCGCTTGTCAGGGAAGCACTTATTCCACCGAGCCATCTCCCTGGCCCTCAACTTTAAATAAGAATTTTGGAGACACACTTAAAGAATAGCACCGGACACTTTCATTTAGACCCCTTTACAAATGTGGAACATTCAGTTAGAGATATGTTTCTCTCTTCGCACAACATGACACAGTTTTCCTAAATTGAAAGATGAGAAAAGATGGGGTGGGAAGAGATACTAATTTTTTTTTTTCATGAGGAAAACTTGTTTGTGAGGTTCCACACAGACACCGGTGCATGGGCACATTCCCCAACATATCCTGCTTTCCTCTGTACCTTCCTTTGCCTCGCCTCACTACACACACACACACACACACACACACACAACTGTCCCTCAAGGCACCTGGCCTTCTCCAGGCCCACAGGGCTGTCCTCTAAGCTCTGCTTCTGGACAGTCTGGAAATTCGGCCTAAGCCTGGGGGCGCATCCAGTCCGTGCTCCACTGGCCGGGGGCTGTGGTTCTTCATGTGTACACACAATCTTCCCTGTATCCTGATTTCCTGTACCCAGAAAGACAAGCTCTGAAGCAGGAGAAGACCGCTTTTACCACCGCGAAGGTCCTGTCCTTCTCCCTGGAGATCCCCCTTTCTTATGTACACCAACAACCCCACACTTTTGCAGGCTGGTGATTTCTGCAGACAAGGCCAAAGGTCTCCCCAGTATTGTCCCTTTCTAAGGTCTTTCCAGAATGCGTCAAAATCTAGGCCTTCGCTGATTTTTCCCAGATTCTTCTCAAGTTCAAAATCCTCAAGGAGTGAAAACGCAGGCAGCTGTGTGTGCATTTGGGGGAAGGAGCATAGGACCACTTTCCTTACCCTAAGGGTGTGGATCATGTCTAGGAGGCCCAGAGAATGGCTTAATGAGGTTCAGGAATCTTCCTAGAAGAGGCCCCCACCTGCCTTGCCTGGTGGGACCATGGAGCCTGCAGGCCCATGAACAGGCCTCTGAGGAAGGGCCCGGAGCAACAAAGCGAAAGTCTCCTTCTTAGAAGGGTACTTCCAGGTGAGCAGAGCAGGAGACCGCGGAGGGCTGCAGGGTATCACAGCAGAGGCATCTCTCACCCTAGTGGTCAGCGACCCCAAGAGGCCCTGGAAAATCTCATCCTTAGGTCCCGAGGCCTCCATCTCCCACTCCTCCAATATTCCTGGCCCTGCTGTGTTAGGGCTCAGCTGCCTCCCTCTCTTCCCTCCGCTGGAAACAGAAGCTCCAGCGAATGTTTCTAACTCCTGAGTCCACTCAGCCATGTCCCCCTTGCAAAATCCTCCCCTTCCCGCACCCCCCTGCACCCAGCCAGCCAATCCGAGGCCTGCGAGCCTCGCCAGACCCATCTCCCAGGGCCTCGGCGGGATAAAACCGGTCGGCAATGCTGGGTGGATGGGAACAAACTTCAGGACCAGGAGAGACGCTGGGCCCAGGGCACCGCTGTGGGCAGGTGGACGCAGGCAGTGAGGGCCTGCGGCCAGCCGGCCAGGTAAGCCACCCCGGGCAGCAGGGAGGTGACTGGGAGAGAAAGAAGAGGGTCCTGGAGGGGGTGGCAGCTTTTTTTCCCTGCCAAGTTAAATGGGACAGAGCTGGGGCAGTGGAGGGAGAGGTACCCTAGCAGGCTGGAGTTTGGTGGTTCCTCCGCGCCCCCACCCCAATACCGTGGTCCTTCAGACTGGCATATTGGCTAGACCAAGCTGAGGTTGGCACCCCATCACTTACAAAATCATCGGACTCCTGACAGGAGACGCGAGTCTAAAGGATAGGGCCTGTGGAGGAGACCCCAGCCTGAGGGCTTCGAACCTCATGCCCCTTTCCCTGGTCCTTTCTCCGCAGGGCAGCTGCGCGGGCACATCCCGGGACCTGTATCAGGAAGCCCCAGTGTTCGCGAGGATACGAGCGACTCCCCGGCGATGCCTCACAACTCCATCAGATCCGGTAAGGACGCAGCGGTGTAGCCGGGACCCCCAGACCCGCGCCGCCTTGCGTCCGTCAGTGCGTGCGCTTGGGTCGCTGGGACTCACGAGCTGACGTTCAAGGCTTGTGGGACCCACCTGTGTGGCGACGCAGCTGGGGGCTCCTCGGGCCTGGCTGTCCGATAGGTCCGCCTAGCTGATCCCAGGTCCCCTCGGCACGGCTGAGCCGCCCTCCCCGAGCTTTGGTTAATGCGGACCACCCTGAGCTGAGCGGTGAGGGGTTCTCTACGGAATTACAGGGGTTGTCCTTTGGGCCCCTACTAACGTCCTGCTCGGCCTATCAGGGTGGACATCGAGCGCTGTCGCAGGCCTGGGCTGCGCAGGTGCTAGGCTTGCAGCACCCTTGCCCGGACCTCTCAGCCCCGGTCTGCGCTTGAAGGGATGACGGCCCTGTCGGGACCAGGACCTTCTCCCATCTCGCAAGCCAAAGGGAGAGGACGCTGCGGCCCGGGGCCTGGTGGCCGGGCGCGCTCTGGTGCTGCTCCCGCATTCTGCCCAGCCCGGCACAGTGCAAGCGGGGAGCAGCGCGCGGCGCCCGCTGGCCAGGACCCAGCCGCCTGCGGAGCCGAGCCCGCTCCCTAGCTGCACTTGGGCCCAGGGCCTTCAGCAGCGCCGGACTCCTCACCGCGGCGCCTGGTCTCCCTATGAGGGCCTGAGCCGGGCGGGTCTGTGACGCGAGGAGCCCCAGGGTCGGTGCCGGGGACGCGGTGGACACAGCCGCCCAGGAGCGCGAGTGGTGCGGGCGGCCTGGCCTACGGTGATGGATGGAGCCGGGCCGGCCGCGGGGAAGGCGATTTATGGGGCCAGGGCGCATCGCTATCGATTTGGGCAGGCGAAGTGAGAGGAAATCAATATTTCAGATGAATTCTCCGCGAATATGAAGTCCCGCTCGGCAAACGGGACATTTGTTATAATAAGGAGGGTCGGATCGGGCGCGACGCGCGGCTGAGATCTCTATTTAGCAGAGAGCGTCGCGGGCCAGGCTGCGCCGCCAAGTCCGGGGTCCGAAGGCCGAGGCTCTCGGGGAGGGGCACTGGCAGACCCCTGGGGCGCGGAAAGGTTTTCCACCCGGGCTCTCTCGGCAGCGGCGGCGAACAGAGCCAGAAGGATGCTCCCTCCTTACTCCCCAGGTGCCCTCGGAAAGTGGGGCTTGAATGCCCGGGCTGCACCTTGAGGGCGCGGGGCGGCTTTAGGGGCCGCGAGGTCTGTACCCCGGTGCCCCGGGTTTGGCGAGGCCAGGAACCAGGCGGATCTGCCTGGCACCCCTTAGCCGGCTGCCCCGAGGCAGTCACGCAAGCCCCTAGGCCACTTTCTAAGGCCAGAGTACAGTTTCTGTCCCTTAGCCTTCAGCTGCAGCTGCGCGGGGGACAGCGCTGGGTGCCGCTCACACTCCTGTGTGGGAAGGGTTCCCGAGGCCCAGGTTGCGGGGCCCCTCTCCCCTGATTCCAGTCCTAACCACTTCAACTCGGATCTGGGGTCGGATTTTCCCCTACCCCATCTTCTAACTGACCCTTGGGAGACGGTTGGAGCAATGGGTGCTCCACGACCTCAAATTCCTCTTCCTGGGCGGGACCCTTTTCCTCCGATCCTCCCTGAAAACTAACTCTGTTACAGACTCCAGTGCTAGCTTATTAATATTATTAATTATTTTGCTA
>NDGN011439638.1:0-12169 GCA_002564285.1 Tympanoctomys barrerae
TGAGACAGGGTCTCACTAGGCAATTCATGCTGGCCTCAAGCTCAGAGATCCTCATGCATCAGTCTCCCAGTGCTGGGGTCATAGACTTGTGCCAGCATGACTGACTTTTGTTTTACCATTTTTGTAGCCCAGGGCCTAGTAGTTACTCAATGTTTTTTGGAGGGTGACTGCAGGAACCAGGACTGCATGTTGTGCCTAGCACAGGGCTCTGCATAGTGTTGGGTAGGGTCAGTGCCAGGCCAAAACCCACTGACGTCTTCCAAAACGTTGTTTTTCCGGAGCCTTGTCCTAGGTCTCCTCTTTCTCCTGCTGTTGCTGGCCAGGATGGACCCACCAGTCCCCTACGGCAAGCTCTCCTTCTTTAAGGGAGTTGCCCGGGTTGGGGTGTTCCCGGTCCTATCTGGCTGGGGAACCCGGACCCATAAGGAGATTTAGTCAGAGTCTGTCGGGGTTGCCAAGGCCGTTATGGCCCTCGGGGGCAGTGTGGGAGCTGGGGGTAGGAGTGTAAGAGGGAAGGAGGGTTAAGGGGAAAGGGATAAAATGGGGAGGGGTGCCCCGCCTCCTTGACTGCCTGTGCCTCCCTTCACCCCTGCGTACCAGCAGCACACGTCTCCTAAACTCCCGGAGTTCTCCGCACTAGTGCGGTGGGCGAGCAAGGGCGCCCGAGCCCTGTGACTCCAGAGACTGTGGCCTGGATGAGCGGGCTCCGGCGGGAGCGCAGGAGCGCGGTAGCCGAGTCCCGCCCGGCCGGGGCGGAGCTGCGGGCGCCGGGCTTGAGACCGCGGAAGTGCGAGCTCTGCTCCCTCCGCCCCCTCTCCCCACCGCTCACCTCCTCCCGCGTCTCTCCGGGACGCCACCTCCCGGAGTCGCCTTTCTTTCTTTTTTCCTTTTTTCTTTTTTGTTTGTTTTGGAGCTGGCTGTTGGCTGAAGGGGCTGCGCGGCGGGGAGGTGGGGCACACGGACGGACAGAGGCACTGACGGCCAAGCTCCTGCAGGCCGGGCGCGCCGGGGACCGGGTTGAGCGCCCCGGGACGGCATCCGCCTGGCCACCCCTGGATGGGGTCCCGGGACGCAGTCGGGGTCAGCTGCGGGCTCAGGATGCCGAGGAGTTAGGCAAACAACAGAGGCCATCGAACGAGTGTCCTGGGGTCGCCCTCTGCACCCCGGGTGGACACGGGCTGGGCCTTGGGGACCCACAGAACCACCGCCGGCCGGGGTCGTGGACTTGGCGGCCTGTTGTGCAAACCTCGGCCCTTGTTTTCCCCGGCCCAGATCGTTGGGAGGCCGCACACATCCACCCTTGGAATTGATTCAGGAGAGCGCTGCTTTTCTCTTTGCTCCTCTTGGATTTTCTGGATTTTTGAAAACCCAGTGGCCCAAGAGGAGGAGGAGGAGGAGAAGAAGGAAGAGGAGGAGGAAAGGCCATCTGAGGAATGCGAGAGCCTCCCCCAGCCGGAGCAGCCAGAGGCAGCAGGGAGCCAGAGGGAAGAAGGGCCCTGCCTGCGTTTCTGGGACGCGGTTTGTTCTGAGGGAGCCTCTTCAGCCTTAGAACATTGTTCCGGTGGAAAGTGTTGAATTCTTGCTGTTGCAAAGCTGGTTTCTCTGGGTCGCTTGACTTTTGCACTGGGAGGAGGGGAGGAAGGACTACCTCTCCCCAGGGGCTGCCAAGGAGGAGAGGACTATGGACTGAGCCCTGCCTGCCCTGCCCACAGGCAATGCCCAGACCCCCATGGGGCAGTTCCTGGGCCATGGACACTGCTCTGAAGAAGGGGAGGCTGGACACAATCTGTGGGTGCTGAGGCACGGCCTCCTGAGCCCAGAGGCAGCACTGTATAACAGGCATTGAGCTGCCGGTGTGTTTTGGTCACCTTGGTCTGGGGCACCAGCCTCTGCTTCCCATCTTTATCCACCTGTAGCACCACCATGGCACTGAAAGGCCGAGCTCTCTATGACTTTCACAGCGAGACCGAGGGAGAAATCAGCATCCAGCAGGACGAGGACCTAGTGGTCTTCAGTGAGACTTCGCTGGATGGCTGGCTGCAGGGGCAGAACAGCCGCGGGGAGATGGGGCTCTTCCCTGCCTCCTATGTGGAGATCATCCGTCCTGGTGTTGGTACCAACCATGCAGACTACCCGGGCTGCCCTGTGGGCCCTCTGGGCACCCAGGTGAGTGCCTATGACAGCTCTAGCCCAGCCAGGAACAGTGGTGGCAGTGGTTTCCTCTCAAACCCTGGCAGCTTTGAGGATGATGATGATGACGACTGGGATGACTGGGATGATGGCTGTACGGTGGTGGAGGAGCCACGAGCTGCTGGGCTGGGTGCCAATGGGCATCCCCCACTCAACCTTTCCTACCCAGGGGCCTACCCCAGCCAGCACATGGCTTTCCGGCCCAAGCCACCCCTGGAGCGGCAAGACAGCCTGGCATCAGCCAAGCGGGGCAGCATGGTGGGGCGCAACCTGAACCGTTTTTCTTGCTTCGTGCGCTCTGGTGTGGAGGCCTTCATCCTTGGAGATGTGCCCATGATGGCCAAGATCGCTGAGACCTACTCCATTGAAATGGGGCCCCGTGGACCCCAGTGGAAGGCTGACCCTCACCCATTTGCCTGCTCTGTGGAGGACCCCACCAAACAGACCAAGTTCAAAGGCATCAAAAGCTACATATCCTATAAACTCACCCCTACCCACTCAGGCTCACCTGTCTACCGGCGCTATAAACACTTTGACTGGCTCTACAACCGCCTGCTGCACAAGTTCACTGTCATCTCGGTCCCCCACCTGCCCGAGAAACAGGCCACTGGCCGCTTTGAGGAGGATTTCATTGAGAAGCGCAAGCGGCGGCTCATCCTCTGGATGGACCATATGACCAGCCACCCTGTGCTCTCGCAGTACGAGGGCTTCCAGCATTTCCTCAGCTGCCTGGACGACAAGCAATGGAAGATGGGCAAGCGCCGTGCAGAGAAGGACGAGATGGTGGGCGCCAGCTTCCTGCTTACTTTGCAGATCCCTACAGAGCACCAGGACCTGCAGGATGTGGAGGACCGTGTGGACACCTTCAAGGCCTTCAGCAAGAAGATGGATGACAGCGTCCTGCAGCTCAGCACTGTGGCATCAGAGCTTGTGCGGAAGCATGCGGGTGGCTTCCGCAAGGACTTCCAGAAGCTGGGCAGTGCCTTCCAGGCTATCAGCCAGGCCTTCCAGATGGATCCCCCTTTCAGCTCGGAGGCCCTCAACAGTGCTATCTCACACACAGGCCGGACCTACGAGGCCGTGGGTGAGATGTTTGCTGAGCAGCCCAAGAACGACCTCTTCCATATGCTCGACACGCTATCCCTCTACCAGGGCTTGCTTTCCAACTTCCCTGACATCATCCATCTGCAGAAAGGTAGGCCCTCGGCAGCCAGGGGACTTCCCAAACTTGATGCTCCATCAGACCCTGGGATGGGGTGGCCTCAGAATGGGGCAACTTTCTGAGTCTGTCTTTAACTGTCATTCACTCAACAAACATGTTGGGTATATCCTCTGTGGCACCCTTGTCCTCATGGTGCTCCACATTTGCTGTGGCTCAGCTTAGTCATTTTCTGTCCTGTCTGGTTTATGCCACCATGCATGCTATTGGGCTGGGTCCTGGGAACACAGAGATGACCAGGTCCCAGGCCCAGATAACAGGAGCACAGTGAGCAGCCTGTCTTCCCACTTCACAGACTCCTGGCCGCCTTGGCTGCTCCTGTCTTTCTATCTGTGCTTCTGAGCTCCTATCTGTGCAGGAGGATCCCTGTCCTCATTTGCAGATTACAGAACTACAAGGAGATTGCACTGGGAGCTGTGGCCCAGCTGAGACTGTCCCTCCCTCCTGCCACCTCCCAAGGCCCAAGGCTACCTTGGCTGCCTCCCAGGTCCAGCAGTGTTTTCGATTCCCAGGGCCCCATCTGTGGAGGAGGGACAGGATGGGCCCCTGCCTGTTGCTGCTGCGCTGTGCAGGAGCTACCAGGGAAATGAATCATCTGGGTCACAAGGGGGCATAGACAGGCTAGGGAGCAGAACCGGGGGTCCAAGGCACTGGCTATGAGGCTCAGCCAATCCCCCTTCCCAAGCCTGGCTTCTCTTCTTGCCTGGGGTGTGAATCAGGGAGTGACCGTGCAAGTGGTAGAGTTCTGAGGATAGTGGCAGGTGGATGTCAGGAGAGGTGTGGCCCTCCCTGAGGCTGCTGGTAATTCTGGAAGAATGGGGCAGGACCCTGCACCCTGAGGTCAGGCCTGACTAGTGGGAGCTTGACTCTGGGTGGGGTGAGGCAGACTTCCTCTCAGTTAGGGGACAGTGTAGCCTCTCCTCATCCTTGGGTGCCAGTGGAGTCTGGAGAAGGTGGTGGCTCTTGTTACTATTAGAGTGACTGTCAGAACTTCTCCTCTCACCTCTCCTTCCCCCCCTAAACATTCCCTTTCAGTTTCAAGAGACACAAGGTCCGAGTTTTAGTCAGATTGTTTCCCAGTTCACCGGTGCTCTGGGATGTGCCTTCCCTGCCCCCTGCCTCAATTTCCTCTATTTGGAACAAGAGGGGAGCCCCATGAGCTGTCAGGCTTTGGAAGGAGGGAGGGGGAGGGTACCCTAGTGACCTAGCAGCCAAATGGTGCTTTGGGTCTGCACTGGGTGCCATGGGGCAAGTGCCTTCTTGGGCGGAAGTGAACCTCACCTGCACCAGGCCTGGGTAAGCTGGTTCAACCAGCTCCTCCATGGCATGTTTCTGTGTGGGCAGCAGGAGGCTAGGTCTGATGATGAAACAGCTCTCACCATGCAGCTGCTGGGGCAGGGCTTGGGCAGAGCAGGGGCAGCAGGGTGACCCATGCCCAGGGTTCCCAGAGCCCTGGGCTCACAAAGAAGCCATAAGGCAGGGAAACAGAGTGCAGGAGACTGTGTCTGGGTCCCTCTGAGTTATTTCTGGGACTCGGAGCCACTGTTCCCTGGAATGGCCATGGAGCCTGAAGCAGAGGCTGGAATGCATACCCTCACCTGGAACCCCAGCGGCCAGGTTCCATGGGCTTCTTTAGGTTATGGAATCTGGCCTGGCATCCAGGGTGAGTGAGGGAGGAGGGTTTGGAACTGTTTGAGACAGACCTAAGCAGGCTTTGGGGATCTCGGCCAGGAAAGCCCTTTGGATAGAGGTACTGGGTCCCAAGTCTGCACAGCCTAACCTCTGCTGTCCTCTGAGGCTTTTATAAGTGGAAAACCATGCTGCCATGAGCCACCACTAGCTGAGTACATGTTGTGACACCGAGGGAAGAAGCCTGGCACCCAGCTCCTGGCTTCCTGAGCTCTGGGTCCCTGCAGATGCTGTCCTCAGCTACTCCAGGCAGGCATTGTCACAGAAGTAGAAATACAGCTCTATATGCTGTGAGGAGTGGTGAGGAGTGTCACATACAAGATAGTCTGTCCCATGTCACAGTGGGGAGAACTGTAGCTTAGAAGGAGCAAGTGTTGTTGCAGGTGGCACAGTGGGGACTGGAGCTTAGCCTTCCTGCTCCCACCTGGGGTAGGTGGTGGTTACCTTCAGGGGACAGATGGTTTGAGGCTGCAGCTTGGGAACCTGTCAGGGAGCAGGGATTCTGTGGCTGGTGTCTTCAGCTCTCCTTTATCCATGCTGGGACCTGGCTACCAGGCAGCCAGTGACCCAGGGACTCTCAGTGACTTTCATAGAACACAGGAGGGATGCTAAGTGGCTGCCCTGCTTCCAGCCTGCTTTGCTGGGTAGGAAACCTTAGCCTCAGCTGGTCCTGGCCCCAGAACTGAGTCATAGGGTGGAGAAATGACAGAACAGGGTGGGGCCTCTGCCTGTCCCCACCCCTGCAACCTTTGCCCCCATCCCTGGCTCCTGTCTACCATGAATACCATGAATACCGAGCCAGCACCAGTGGTAGGTTCCTTCTTGCTCCAAGGGTAGCTACAGGAAAAAAGCCTTTTGAACACAGATCCAGCCTCCCTGCAGCCAGCCTTGCACAGCAGGAGGGATCTAGAGCCCCCTGTGCTCTCCTCTTGGGGTTGCTTCCTGTGGCAGAAGCTCAACTGCAATTGATTGGTCCTGCTGTTGTTTTTCAGGTTTTCTTCCCTCACTCCCCTCATCTCTTTTTGACCTTTTAGTTGTGTGTGTGTGTGTGTGTGTGTGTGTGTGTGTGTGTTACTGATTAAACTCAGGGCCTTTGCACTGAGCTACATCCCCAGCCCTTTAAATTTTCATTTTTATTTTACTTTATTTATTTATTGGTCCTGGGAGTTGAATCCAGAGCCTTCACATTGAGCCAGTCCTTTTTTTCTTTTTTTTTGAGACATTGTCTTGCTACACAGTTTGGGCTGGGCTTGTGCTTACTCTTGTAGCCTCCAGGCTGGTCCTCATAGTGATTCTCCTGTTTCAACCTCCTAAGTGCCACCATGCCTGGTTCCAATTTTATTTTATATTATTTTTGGTACCAGGAATACAATTCAGGTGCTCGAGCTTGCTAGGCAGGTGCTATGCCACTGAGCTATAGCCCTGGCCCTAAATTTTTATTTTTTAATTCTTACTCTTATTTTTTTACTTTTATTATTATTATTATTTTTTATTTCAAAAGTCTTGCTAAGTTGCCTAGGCTGGACTTGAACTTATGTTCCTCCTGCTTTGGCCTCTCAGTGTGGTGGCATTACAGCTGTGGCCTATCACACCTGGCTTCTGTACTTTCTTCTTATGGCACCTCCTGCCCCATGGGACCTTTTTGACTCCCTGTGTCGGTTCTGGGCTCCCACAGCAGAGGGTTGCTGGGCTGTTGCAGAGGGCTGGGGGCAGGAAGGAGGCTGGGAGTACAGAGGCAAGTCCCTGCCCCTCAAGACCTCAGTTTCCCCTTCTAGTTGGGGACAGGAAGGAGTTTTTTCTGGGGTGTCTTCAGCTCTGCATTCTCTTACTGCCCCCACTGTAGGCCTCAGGGTGGTCCTGGCTCACTTGCCCAGGGCCACACTGTCAGGATGGAGCAGGAGCAGGGTGTTTGAGGAGGGGGATAGAGGGCTGACTGCTGGACCTGGGAGCTGAGCACTGCACATTTCTTTGTGTTCTGCTGGGGCAGCCCACAGGCTCCGGAATGGAGTCTGCTTCAACTGCTCCTGGAGCAATTAGCCATGCAGTTGCCAACAGAGACAGGTGCTGCCGCCCCTAAAGGCTTCCAGTTATGTCCAGCTTTAACAGAGAGCCATTGCCTGGCATGTAGTAAGTGATCCATAAGTGCATTTTGGATGCATCTGACAACTTGAGTGAAAATAAAGAGAATGCCACCCTGAAGGACACAGGCTCTCACCTTGAAGAAGGAGTGGCGAAGCGTGGGTCCTGGTTGTGCTGTCTGTGTGCAGTGGATTCTGGGGTGCTGCCTTCCACACCCTGCCCATCTCTATCATCTTTGCAATTGATGCTGTCCTGTTCCTCGAATGCCAGGCACAGGTAGGAGGCCTTCTCCTCCCGCTGGCTTAAAGGCACCACAAGTCAGGTGTCCTCTAATCCACAGCTGAATCCATTCACCAGTTGCTTGTTACTCTTCAGACTCTTCTAGGGTGGGTTCCCTGCCCGGGTGGATTCCCCACTCATGCCCACCTGTCACTTGGATATCACAGTAGCTTCCTGTGATCTCTTGGGGCTGCTGCATGTGGGAGGCACACCAGGTGGCCTTTGAAGAGCTGCTTTAGAGTGACAGGCAGGTGGGGGACCAAGGGACAGATGAGATCAGGTAGCATTTTCCCAGGGGGACTGGGGACGCTCTGGTGTGGAAGCAACACCCGATCTAGGCCTTGAATTATGAATGGGCATCCAGCAGGCAGAGGTCTGCAGTCAGGAAAGAGCGGGGAGGGTTTGATGACTACAGGGTCAGAGTGGGCCAAGAGGGTGGGTATGGTCCTTGATCTGCACGTGGTGGGAATCAGGAGGTCACCTAGTTAGGAGGCTAGATTGGGGTACTTTGGGACCATCTCTGGGCAGACACAACAGCCTTGGGGGACAGTACAGTATCCCAGAGATGGAGGTCACCCACAGGATCTGTTGTGGGCCAGGCTTCTCTCCTGGAGGACAGGATAGGAGCACATCAAGCTCACAGCCCGACAGGTGGGCAGAGCAGGCACCGGTTGAGGGGGAACCCAGGGCTCCTCTGAGGCGCCTCCAGAGACTGAGGGAACTAGGAAGGCTTCCTGGAAGAAGAGAGGCCAGGAGGCATTGGGAGGTGGTGTGAGCATGAGATCTGTGCTGGGGATTCGGGAACTGCCCAAGCCTGGTGTAACCACATCTAGGAAGGCCAAGACCACTGCTCAGTGCAGACCACTGGTTGTGCCCAAATGTGGAGGGAAGATGGTGTGGTGGAAGCTGCAGCAGTAGAGGGTGCCTCGGTGGACACATCCAGGAGGCCAGGTCACTGCCTGGTCATTGCTCCAAGGCAATGTTATCCACCATTGGGAGGCAGGGGCAGGCAGGGTGTGATGGCTGAGTCCCCTCCCCTCACCTGCCTATCCTTGCCCACAAGGCGCCTTTGCCAAGGTGAAAGAGAGCCAGCGCATGAGTGATGAGGGCCGGATGGTACAGGATGAGGCTGACGGCATCCGCAGGCGCTGTCGCGTGGTGGGCTTCGCCCTGCAGGCTGAGATGAACCACTTCCACCAGCGCCGCGAGCTCGACTTCCAGCACATGATGCAGAGCTACCTGCGCCAGCAGATCCTCTTTTACCAGCGTGTGGCCCAGCAGTTGGAGAAGGCCCTGCGCATGTATGACCACCTCTGACTGTGTGCCCCACTCCCCATGGCCTGGTCACAGTGGGGCTGGGGCTTTGGTGGGTGAAGTGGGTGGGAGAAGGGGCTTCGGAGCCATTCTGGCCAACCTGTTTCAGAGATAGGGCAGGGCAAGGCCTGGCCGCCCTCACCACCCCCGTTCACTCAGTGCCCCTATCGTTGGGGACCAGTTGGTGTGTACCCAGTCTGGTTCTTGTCCCAGGGGAGCCCCCACCCAATCAGGGGTCAGACACAGCATCGTGCAGAGGTGATGCAGTGTGACAGGTAGCTGAGGAAGGGGCTTCTGGAAGCTCCCAGGTTGGTCCAAGCATCCTGCGACCAGCATAGGCAATGTTCCAGCAGAATGTCTTGATGAAATGAGTGACAAGGACCTGCCAGACAGAAAATGGAAAGGATTTTTGGGGAGAGGGGTCACATGGAGTCTTCTCTCCCTTACCTTTCCCATGCACATTTGGTGTCCCATGCATGGGGTCTCTGGCATGGTAGCAGAGGGAAGGGATGGCCCTTGCTCCCTGTCCTACCCTGTCCTTTGCAGGAGGGGCTGCAGGCAACTCCTCCCTGCAGGCCTGTGCTTCCCCTGCCCTGTTATGCATCCACATTCCCTTGCTTTGGGGCCAACTAGCATATTTCCACCTGGGCTTGGGGGTGCAAGACAAGCCACAGACCATAGACCCTAGTGGGGTTTCCCTGGAGGGGATGCCCTCAAGTTATGGATTATTTGAGATCCCCAGCAGTAAGTGCCTTGCTCCAAGCCAGCCTAGACCCCAGCTCCCAGGGTCCTTGGCTGGGGAGGTGTTGTCTTTGGGAATCCTTCCTGGCCTGCTGTGGGAGCCCAGGGGAGAGCCAGGGATTCAGTTCCCAGCCCTTTGAAGCTCCTAGTCACCTCTGCTGTCTGCAGCCTGTGTTTACATCCTCTAGGGGTTGCCACCACCTCCTCCAGACCAGGGCATGGCTGAGCAGCAGTGAGGGGGACAGTGACCTTTTCACCTCTGCCCCCAGGAGGTCTTGGTCTGCTCATAGCTGCTGCTGCTGCTTGAATTTTTTCTCTTTTTTTCCCCCTCCTATTAACATGACAAGAGCATAACTCTGTGTGGTGGATCCTGGGAGGGCTGAGGACAGGGAAGGCTGGACCCTGCATTGTCCCTGGAAGCCACTGGATGAGATTTGGTGGTCATGGTGTTTTGACCATAGACCCTCAACAGGTAGGGTATAAGGATCTGCTAGGAGGAGGTAGAGGTGGCCCAGACATTGCTGTCCTTGGTTGTAAGGGCTGTAAGATGGGGTTCCCTTTCTCCTTACAGGGTTTGGCTGCTCTGCTTCCTGTACCCTGAGGTTATGGGAAGGAGGCTTGGGAGGCCTCACCCAGGACACTCCCAGGTGCTTTCCACCCTACTGGAGCCACATCCAGGCCTTGTCTTTGGAAAGCCCCAGTCCAGGGAGGGGTGGGGACACCCAGAAACCATGTCCCTCCCTATAATTCCTGGGTTTCTTGCTCTTTGGTGGTTCCATGCTGAAAACTGAAGATGGCAGCTGGGTCTTTGGGGGTATACAGTCCAGGTGATAGGATTGAGCAGGGTGGACACACTGTCCTTGGGTGGCCAGGGGAATCAGAAGGGCTAGGTTAGGTGCCTCTCAATGTCAGGGCTGCCAGGGAGGCCTTGCCAGGCCAGCTTATGACAAGAGATGGGTACAGGCCCTGCTGTTTAGGGCAGAGCGTCCTCATAGGAACTTCTGGAATGAGTCCTCTGGCCCTGGGTCAATATTAGGTCAGATTTGGGACTTTTTGAGGAATTTTCCCCTCCCTGTCCTCCTTCCTTCATTTTTTGGCTCATTATAGGACTTAATGTCTGTCCTAACTCTGCTCAGCTGTGACTTGCTGTGACTCCCTGTGTCATCTGCAGAAGGCCACTGAGTGTGGTAGGGACCGGGTGTCCTTCTGGCACAGTGTGGGAGGCCCTTGTTAATGCCACCTGCCCTGGTGAGCTGTTACCCTCTTGTGTCCTTTCACTGAGAGGTGCCACCTCCTGTGCCTGCTGTCCTGAAGGTCAGCACTTAGGAAGGGCTTGGACCTTGGAGAAAAAGCAGGAAGGGAAGTTTGGGGTGGGCCAGGCATCCTGAGGTCCCTGGGTGGGGAAAGGTGTGTGGGGTGAGGAGTGAGGCCTCACAGCCCCTCCGTTTGGCTTCTTTTTGTCTGTGAGGGTTGGGGTGTTGGGGAATCTGGGGTTGTTCTGGGCTGGTCATAGCCCCTCTCAGCAGAAGACTGAGGGATCAGTGGCAGAGGAAGGGACATACTGACAGGGCTCACTGGCCTCAGTGACATGCCAGCAGGTGTTCTGGGCTGAGCTGGGCCCATCTGCCTGCAGTTTCCTCCCTTGCTTTGCTCTGGGTGGGGTAGAAGACAAGGCCTCTTTTTCTACCCTCAATGGCCACAAATACCTGCATGGGGATGGGGTACCACTGATTCCCAACCCTGGCCTGGCCTGGGAAATGGAGTCTACTGTGTGGCCTCATATGGGCTGAGGATAAGGTAGACTTTGGATGCTATGTGCCATTGCCTTGGACACAACAGAGGGGAGTCCTGAGCCATCCTGCGGCACCAGCTGGAGCAGTCAGGCCTAGGAGACTGGGATGGCCCTGGCAGTGCTGTGACACATTCATGCAGAGACATGGTCCAAAGCCACAGAGTCACATACAGCCCCGCTGCTTGCCTACCAGCTAAAGCTGGCCATGTATACATGCACACCCATGCTCACAAGTCACACCCAGCCACACTGCCACAGAGGCATAGCCACAGCCACACAAGTGCCACTGTCACTCATGTCTAGCTCAGTGGCTTTGCCATGCACACAGCCACAGATTTGAGTGTCACATGCACTCAGCCATATGCCAGTTCCATATATACACAGTGCAGGTGTCATGCAAGCACGGCTTCTTCTAGGCTACACCTGTGCCTTCTCCCAGGTCCCTAGTCCAGTTCATCAGTGATTCCACAGGACTCTGAGGTACAAGCAGCCTGCAAGGGCAGGTGACCCCAAGGGGAGGACAAGAAGCCACAATAGCCCTGGGATACACGCCTTGAGAGGCCTGGTGTTGGGTGAATGGACCATAACAAGTTCAACTCTTCACCTCATAGATAGCAACCCTGAGGCCTAGTGATCTCGGGAGCTACCACCTCACCCGGCAGATGGGGGAGACTCTAGGGTCAGACCCATCTCTGTGTGGGCTCTGTGGTTTGGCCCTGCCTGCCCTGGGTCCATCTCTAGGGCCAGCCAGCTTCTCTCTGAAGCTACTGGCTGTGGCTCATAGAACTCCAGGTGTCATGTCACCATCTTTCCAGCCCCAGTTGAGCTGCGCTGCATCTGCAGGGCGGGAACAGGACACGGTGGGC
>NDGN011439640.1:0-30514 GCA_002564285.1 Tympanoctomys barrerae
TGCAATGTATTAATTATTGTAATTGTCCTACTATCCTGTTTTGAAACTGTCTCATTACTATTTCTCAATAAAATAAAAATAAATTTCAAAAAAGAGAAGACCAGGAAGGAGTCCCATATTCTGGATAGCTCAATAGCATAATTTCAGACATTATCTTTGTTTCTCCCTCTTCTTTTCTTCTTCCTCTTTCTCTCCTCCCTTCCCTTCTCTCTTTTGTGTTTTCTCTGAGATAACAGAGATTGGACCCAGGAACTCTGCACTGAGATAAAACCCAAGTTCTTTATGAAGAATTTTTTATATATGTTTTGAGACAAGATGTTGGTTGCAATTACAAGAATGTGCTAACATACCAGTTTTAGACTTGCCTTTATTATCCACAGGGAGCTAACACCATAGAGTGCACACATTAATAGCCAATACTTTCTTTTATTAAGTGTGTAGTAGGGACCAGATAACTAACCTACATTACCCTTCTCATCACTGAATTACTTGATAGATGCTACAGTCATGAAAATGATTCAGAAAGTCTTAAGACCTTCCCTGACCACTCAAATTAAAAATTTGCCAACTTAGTCATCTTCTGTTGAAACATGTTGATTTGCTTTCATCATATGAAAGTATCGTATTTAATTCACTGTTTTCCTGCTAATTCTGTTGTCCATCACAAATTTAAGCTTCAGGAGACCAAAAGCCTTCCTATCTAGCACCTCTCTAGCACCGGCCCCTACCACAGAGCCCAGAACACAGCAGATACTCAGTAAGTGTCAAAGGAGGGCAGCGGCAGAGCGCACAGCTGCAAAGGCTGGGCGGGTCTTTGCAAACTGTCCCCATGCAATGGCAATGCTTATCTCCACACCATGGCCTGTGTGGAGAACATCTCCTCAGACAAGAGCTAACAGGAAAATAAATCTTTGTCTTTCTGGGGAAGAATGTGGAAAACTGACTTCACCTAACAGATACAATGATTCTCCAGCAACAGCACAGCCTAAAAGCCCAGGAGCTGACAGTCAGCTGCTAAGAGTGCCTCCCCATGTGCTGACTTGGAGGCCAGGGCTGCAGCACTGTTTGCACATCAGGGTCTTTCCCAGCATCAGGGAGGAATGAGGAGCTGTGGTGACGACCCGGGGTACACTGAAAACTTCCTGTCGATTGAGCTGGCAACTGCACACGTTTTCAGATGCAAGAGACCACTAACTGAAAATAGACGGTGGTTTTACTTTTTAGTTCATCAACAAAACCCTTGACGGCCTAGTTAACGCTCAGCAACAAGGCTGCTGCAGATCCATCTGGGTCATTCTTCTCAACACGGTAGGAACAAGGCCTGGAAGCAAAGCACACCCCTCAGTCAGGTCTGTCTCCTCTCTCCGGTGGTCTCCTGCTGCAGGGCTACACGGAAGGCTTTTCTGTCAGTTTAGAGATATAAATCCTGTGTTATGCTTAGCTCAGAATAATGTTTTTTTCTCAATTTGTCTTAATCTCTCAAATGAACTTCTGCCTCCTTAGACCACAGAAATGTTCAGAAATATGCGGAGACGATGCTGACGCTCTTAGGAACCATTCTAAACGAACCACACAGACCAGAATTAAGAAGGCAAGCAATTTCCCAGCAACAGTTGTGCCACTGAATTTTCCAAATGCTTTTCACTGGGAAAGTAATAATGTCAAAAAATAAGAATTTGGAACAAAAATGCGGTTTTATTATTTGTTCTGAGGAAAAACGCTTTTCATCTGCACTTCCTTTCACAGCTGAGGCCCCTATTATGAAAGACATCTCTTAGCAAAACAAAGTCACACATATCCGAGTACGCAGGGGCCTCTCTTGCATGAAGGTCTTATGGTCTGCTTCTGGCAAGAAGGTGAACGAGATCGGAGCCACCTTTGCAAGTACATCCTATTTACAAAATGTGGGCTAACGTGCCATCAGCCTCAGCAGCTCCCTTTAGTTAGCGCATCAGAAGACTGAGTGTGCAAGGGATGACGGCATCTGCTAAAGTCGCAGGACGAGCAAGTGAAGGCCTTGGACGGAAAGCCCAGGCTGACCGCTAAGGAGCCTCCCTGCCGGTGGTGCTCTGGGACACCACCAGAGCCTGTTCTCTCCATCTCTGCCTCCCGTGGGGAGGGCCCTTGTCATCCTCACCCTGTGAGTGCCGGGAGCTGTGCCTTAGCCTGGCTTGGTCTTCGCCTGCAAGTCTAGGAGCAGGATAAATCTGAAAAGCAGCTGAGGGCTACGGCTAATGGATGTAAGGAACAATACCATGGAATTCCTGCTTAGCACTCCAGAAAGGATTCAGGGACTAGAACTGGAGTAGTGCATTCCTTTCTGTTTGATATTAGATCACAGAAGCCCTACAGGGACCAGCTGAGGACAGCAGAGCACGTCTACCAAGACGGTTTCTGGGCGGAGGCGGGGAAGCACGTGGCAGTCACTGGCCCGGCCGGGCCTTGGACAGCAGGGCTCCAGCGCCAGGGGAGCCCTTGGAAGTTTTAGGCAGGAACAAAGTTGAACCCTGGGACTCACAGACAGGGAGGTAGAGGACTGAAGCTGGCCTAGAAGCCAGGAACAGACAGAGCCAACGGCAGTCCTATGTCTCTGCACCGCCTCTCGGTCCAACTGTTCATGCTCCTGTGCCCTTCTGCAGACTGAAGTCTCATTTGCCAATTATTTTATAAAATTCTTCAAAGACCAACCCAAATCCTTGCTCCCATCTCCAGCCCCTACAATGCTACTGCCTGTGCAGCCTTCCATATACAACCGGGACTCTCACTTTACCCTTGGCCAAGAGGGGAACTGGACTTTCGACAGGCACATTCCTGACTGTGGGCCCCCAAGTGCTCTATGCTTAGAGTTAATTTAACTTCATGATGAAATTTAACATTTAATTTAGAAATTAAACATTTAATTTATAAAACTTGTAATTGCAAATCTTTCTCCATTCCTTTGCCACGTAAGTCTTTTCCAAGACGCTTATTCATTTTATAATCTGGAATACACTGGGAGCCAGTCCTTTGAAACAGAATCACCAAGAAGGATCGGGCCCTAACGGCCAGTCCCACTGGCTGCACAGGACCCTAACACACACAAGCTTCAGCGACCAGACACACACAGGTGGTGGGTCACACCAACCAGCAGGGGCGAGCCTTGGCACTTTCAGTGGCGCCGGAAGACCCTTGCAGCAGGGGTGCATCGGCTCAGCACCACTGAGCTAACCTCTCTCTCACGGCGGCTGGCAGATAATTCTTCTACAGCTCATTTCAGCAGAGTTGAGGACAGTCTCTCTCCCCTTGGGAGAGAAACATTCTTGACCAATATTGCAACAGCATTTAATGCGGTGTTCTTTGCCTACCTAACTTGTCCAGTAAAATTTTCTGACACTAACATTTCCATTCCGCTACTTTTCCAGAACAATCTTGGAATTCCTTTGAATGATAATGATCTTGGCAGACAGTAGCTGTTAGCACAGTCCATCCCTGCCTTTATTATTTTGCTACTTTCGCCTTCCTGTACACGTACACACACGCACATGCGCCAATCACACTGTATGTCTGAATTTCAATCTTTGAAAAGATACATATCTGGGTCTCCTCCGTCTGTCGATGTCTTTATAACGCATACTGGGTGGCTAAAAGCTATCAATAAATGCGGCTTTCCTCGGTGGTCATATGATTTTCCTTCTCCAGATCTCAGAGAAAAGATTACAAATGAAAGCCACGAGAAGTATGCCCACGGGTCCAACCGGCACAGGGGATGCACGCCCCTTCTCCGCACCACACCTGGGCGGCCAGCCTCCCTCGGCCACACTCTGAACGGATCGAAGCCAACCTGCCTTTCTGAGACTCAGATGACCTTTTAATCCAAGGAATATTTGACAAGATCCTTCACCTTCATGCTGAAAAGGCCATTTATTATTTGGTGACTAAACTAGTTCACACTCTTTCTTTAAAAAATCAATATCAAAGAATAACTATACTCCTTTTTCTCACACATTTGAGTTGTGAAAACCACTGGCAGAAGGCATCTGGAAGAAAACCAACTCAAACCGCTCTGAAAAAAACAACATATTTTGTTTGCTTAAAAGTGAACAACTTTCCCAGTCAGCACATCTTCTTTTGAAAATAAATCCTTTGGAAAATAAAGCTGAATGTTTACTGCTTTAAAAAAAAATGGAAAGAAGAAAAATTTCTAGGCAGGTTTCCAGCTGCCTTAGCTAAAAAACAAAAACAAAACAAGCAAACAATGTGTGATCAGAGTATCTCAAAAATTCTCAAGGAAAAAATAGGCTGATAATAAATACATGTATAAATGTATGTGTATATATATATACATTTTTATATAAAAAAATATATATTTTTTAATTACGTATTTGTTGCTGCAGGACCTCACTACGCTTCTCAGACTCATGGTGACCCTCCTGCTTCAGCCTCCCCAGCACTGGCCTTACAGGCTCAGCCCACCCTGGGGGCTGGGCTGGTGCAGCAAAGGTGCTGGGCATCTAACCACAGTCCCTGCGCTTGCCTAAGCTTGCCTAAGCAGGTGCTTTAGTCCGCTGAGCTCTCTCACCAGCCCATAAATATTTCATTTGTTTTTTTAAAGCTTTATCTTCCTATTGCTTTACCATTCTTGCAAATTCCTGTGGCGGACATTTCCTACCCCCTGCCATGGACTCTGAGAAGCACGTAGGCTTCCCCTTACGACGGGCAGAGGAAGCGCCACGTCTGGTCTCGAGACTCAGCCAGCCACTCCTGCGGGTGAAGGCCCACGCCAGGAGACCGTGACCATCCGGGAATCTGCACTGAGAGTACTTGCTAATGAAATCACCCCGAGCAACAAAACCCTGCCCGAATGTGACAGCTACGCCACTAAAACACAAAAAGACAGGGAGAGGGCAAGCAGAACGCGGCCAGCAGCGCTCGCCTCTGCTTCTCACGCCTTCTTTGGACCCTGCAAGGACACATAAACTCTGTAAGGCATAGCCAGCACCTCAGAATTCACAATTTTTAGTAAGAGTGACTTTTACTATTTTCTGTATTAAAAAAGGGAAGTGACAGGGAGACAGTCCTTCCTGTGCCCTCTCCTTACTGGCAGTTACAGTAGAACCTGCTTCAAGGGTTTACAGACCTTTGCAGCTGCAGAGAACTGAAGAGAAAGCTGCGCTGGCAATGGAAGGCAGGGGGCCCAAGGGGAGGGGCAGATGGCCGCAGCCAGAAGGACAGAGCACGCGCCAAGGCCGCGGCGCCCACGGGGAAAGCAGCAGAGGAAAGCGGACGCGTGGGCCAGAGCCCTGGGCGAAAGGCACCGGCCCCTCCCGGGTGGCCTCACTGCACCGCAGCTGCAGCGCCTCCTGGGCAACTTCTAGCAGCATATTCACAGGGAGAATCTCCCCGTTTTTTCTGTTAGAAAGGAAAGCAAGAGACGCCACCTTACGTAAGGAAAGAAGTGATCCTTAGACGTGCTTATATCGCCTTCTGGAGTGACATTAAGATAGAGAAGAAAACAATGTAACTTCTATATTTACAGTGTTTACCTGCTTGCTCACACCCAGCCAGGGACATGCTTCTGCAGTCCTGTGATTCTCAGGAGTTTGAGGATATGCTCCACAATCTTCCACAGCTTAAAATTTGAATTCTATTGCTCTGTTTAAGGAGGAAAATGGTTATGCTTGCCTTTCATACAACCTCATAGTTAAGAAAATCCTTAAAAGCTCTTAAATTTAATTTCACATTTATATACTCATCTTACCTTTGTCAGTATTTGCATGATATCTGCCATTAAATAGATTCAATTTTTACTTTTCAACAGCATTTGAATACAAAGTTGAATAGCATTAATGTGAATTTAAAAAGTAGTATTCGTCAGTAGCATTTGTCACAAATAGAAAGTGTTCATGTGAATAGTACTAGCAAACGTGTTAGTAATCATCATTTCAGCCCAAATGCCGTCCTTTCCTCTTGACATCCAAAAAGGCTATCAGGGGTTGTATACAATGCCGGATTAACAAGCAGATATCTGTTAATTCCTATCTTTTCCAAAAAAGAAACCCCATGAATCTGACTTTGCTTTTTCCACTGAAAACCACCAATGTCCAGGGAGACACTGTGGCACATACACAAATAGTGGTTCTGGTCAAAAAAATGGTTTATCATGGCGTCCCTCTGCTGTATGAGGATGTTCTGTGTGTACTGACGGCTTCCGCAAGGCAAACCTTATGCATTCGGTAGCCTCACACTCCTCGACCTCTTTCTGAACAAAACACTTTCACGGCAGAGCACCAGTGGAGACTCCACAGTGGCCATCTGCAAGACAGCTCCCTAACAACACAGCTGCCGGGAGAGAGCACCCTTCGGGCCCGGGGATAACACTGCAGGGTCACTGTCCGCAGTGCAGCAGGTCGCTTACGTGTCTCTATAGCAGGGCCACACGCTCCATCCCACCTGCGCTTGTCGTCTGAATTTTCGAAATGGAGCATGGTTTATGGGGGAGACGGTAATGGAAGTTCTATGTCAGTTGTCACTTGCAGTAACATACCTTTACTGAGATCTTAGCATCATTCAAAGGATACCGCCAAAGAGAAAAAGAGTTAGACGATAAATCCTGCAATCACATGATTAGAACTTTACACTTACAAGCAGAAAAAAAATACCTTTTAGACCTTTGTTGAATTTAATTTTCCCTGCAACTGAGCAAATCATTTACTGGATAAATTGCTCAAAGGGGTTCTCTATACACATTGTAAACAGACACAGGCAGCCTGATGTGTATTTATCGCTGTTATTTTCTTTAATATGTAAGTCAATTATAGAGAGCTTTAAATAGTGCAGCATAATGAGAAAATATCCTCATAATTGAAAAGACTACAGGAACTTCCTGCCAACAGAAACTGTTAATTTCACAACATACACCCTCAACTTTTTCCAATTTCTCTGTTCTATTCAGATTCTAAGTTTCCACAAAATAATGCTTCTAATTAAATTTTCTCGTTGAGTGCAATTTGCTTAGACTACATTTTGAAACTGAAACAACTACAAAATCCTCACCAACAGAGGACAAGACTGAGACCACGCCCATTTCCAGGCAATTATACAGCGGGCATAGCAGAAGCAGCCAGACACTCCCTTTCTCTCCATTCTGGGAGCAGAGAGCTTGTGCCTTGTGTAGCTATTGAAATGGCTCCACTCACATTTCAGTACTGTTATTTATTACTGCATTATACTCAAAGAAAAAATGGATGATGGACGGGAAGCAACAAACCAACTTTTTGTCTCTACGAGAAATCAACACTGCGTTTCACTTAACTTGATAAAAATATAAAATGTAACTCTTCTGTATCAGAGCATCTCAATAAATAAATACATAAATACATACATACATACATACATACAGCGTCTCCATGGAGGGCCCGCCCTAGCATCTGGGCTGCTCCAAACACTGAAGTGCCAGGGCAGGGGCCTGGGGGACCACAGAAGCCCGGAAGCAGCGGCAGGGCCCCCCGCCCAGCTCCAGGGCGGAGCAAAGGACACGGCCCACCCGTGCAGCCCCCGCCGAACTCGCAACTACATCGTATTTCAGACTATACTGCATGGCAAAGAATACACTGGTTATTTTCCAGATGAGTCATTGAAAACTTACTACATTTCTAGGAAAATGAGCCTCTCCAGCAGCAGCCGAACAGCCGCGGCCTTCTGCAGTGCCCACTGCCTTGCACCATGTAACAGTCGTTCCTCCTGCCGGCGGGAAGCGCTTCCGGACACCCTGCCATCCCTGCGGGCTACTTCTGCTTGGGACTCTGCTCTGTGCCTCTGTGCGATATGACGGATTGGAGAACTTAGAAGTATTTATTTTCCGTTTCCAAGCTACCAGCACTGGGGGATAATGCATAGGAACAGAATAAAGAGCAGTGCACCAAAAAATTAGCTCAAATTTGCTCAAGCACAAGAAAGCTATTTAAAAATATAGATTTCAGGGTCCTTCTTCCAGAGATTTGAATTGAGTCTGTTTGGGTTTGGGGCCAGGAAATTCCTGAGTTCTGTCTGTTTCTGTGGTTTTGAAACAGGGTGTTGCTAAGCAGTTTAGGCTGGTCTTAAACTCATTTTGTAGTCCAAGCTAGCCTCAAAATCACAGCAATCTTCTTGCCTCAGCCTCCCAAGTGCTGGCCGACAGGCTTGTGCCACCATGCCGGGCTGGCACCTTAGGCTCTCTCCTTAGCTTGGCGGATCCTGGACAGAATTACTCAAAGCCCAACAGTGCGTGCTGGCCGAGAAGAACTGCATGGGGGAGGGACGAGCAGGACAGAGGGAGGGAGCACTGAGCAGGAGTCAGCGCTTCACGCGCTGACGTTCCTCATTAACACCCCTAAGTTTTTTATTTTGAAAGACCTATTTTCTCTCTATTAGAACTAAAAATGAGGCTCAAAGAAGCTGAATGATGTGGGCAGAGCTGCACACTTTGGCCTCAGCTTTAGTTCCAGGGCAGGTCTCTGAAGCCCACGGCCTTGCGAGTACACTACCATATCTGTTCCTGAAGGAAGCCTCGACCTTGGACGCCACCCACATGCCCTTCACATTCCCAGGACTGTGGGTCGGGTCCAGCGGCCACTAAGCAGACAAGGACTAGAAGGTCTGGACTCGCGCTACCCGAAGAACCCCGGATGGTAGACGGACTAGCTGTGAATGCAGGTGCAGCCCCACTGCTGGTGGCCCAAACAGCTTAAATGAAGCACTGAGGAGCCCTACCGGTGTCCCTGCTGCCTAGTGTAACCTGCAACACCTCCTGCACGCTGAACAGCTACCTGCATGCTGAGCAGCCGCTCCCGGGCTCGCACAATGGTCCACGCCGACAAGCTTCTGATGGGCCCTCCTTCAGGACCAAACCACACAGAACTACCCTTCCCCTTTGTTGTCTAAAACAAAAGAAAAACCTTATCTTCCAAAAGCTAACCCCAGAGCCTTCTCTCACTGCCCCAGTCCACCTGGACTATGGATCGGAAGACTACACGGAGTCCTTCAGCTGTAAGGTTCTCGAGGTGTCAGTTTATAATGGACAAAAGGTCTGTGTCAGTGACTGACTGCACACTCACCTTCTGCAGTAGTCAGCAGACCCTGAGAGGCTCTGGGCTCTTCCTCACTTGGTGAAGTCTAGGTCTCTAAGAGTGTATGACACTAAAAACCACATAATAATGGCGCAAATAATTAGTCGTTCTCTGTTTTCCCTGAGGACAGAATAAGAGACAATAAACTGCAGCCATGTAGGTGACATTAGATTACTGGAAAGTAATTTTAGACGTACTAGAAAGAGCTCAACAAGAAGAGCTTTTACAGTGGACTCTGGCGAAGGAATGGATCACCTTCAAGTGCCAGAACAGCTTTGTCACCGTGCCAACAGCATTCAGCACCGTCATGCCTGGAAGGCAAGAGAAAGCCAAATGACTTTCCAGGGCTGCTTGTGGCCTGCGATGTGTGCGCGGTTCCTTTAAAATGGCATCTGGAAGGGCTGGGGAGATAGCTCTGTGGCAGTCTAAGCACCTGCCAGGCGAGCACAGGGACAGGGGTTTGATCCCTGGTCCTGCATGCCATGCTGGCCCCAGTATCCTGAGCACACCGTGTCGGCCAGGGAAACCAGGCGTGGTGGCACATGCCTATAATCCCAGTGCTGGGGAGGCTGAAACAGGAGGATCATCACAAGTCCTAACTGGGTTGCAAGGCCCTGTACCAAATAAACTGAAACGAAAAAATGACATAAGGAAACAGATTTCCCTTTCACACACAAGGATCTCCTCACCTGCCTCACTTAGTATTTTCCAAGGGAAAAGGCTAAGGGCTGGCCAAATAGCTCAGTGGATTAGCAGGTTTGATCCCCGGGCCTGCCCTGCTGGCCCCGCCCCTGAAGGCACACTGACATGGCAAGAATGAGACGGGGCATGGTGGCACGCACCTGCAATCCCAGCTCTTGGGAGGCTGTAAACAGGTGGATCACTATGAGTCCGATCTAGTAGTGAGACCCTGAATACCCTGTAGACACTTCCCTAAAAATGTAAAAAAATAGAAATAAAAATAAATTTAAGAGAGACAGAGAGAGAGAGAGACAGAGAGAGACAGAGAGAGACAGAGAGAGAGAAGGCTGAGACAGGAGCAAAGCATTCAGTGAAAGAAAACAGGGTTTATTCTCCATTTCTAAGCCAGGTCTAATATATATGTTTTAAATTTTCCCCCAAAATCTATGTCAACATAATTGTATATAAAGATAGGTATTTACTTTTAGTTGTCTAGAATATATTCTTAGGCAAGTATCATAACTTGAAGAATATTCCTGAGGATTAAAGTAATTAATTTTGTGTTTTAAATTCATTTAGCTTTCCTGTGGGAGATACCAACCTCTGGTATTTCAGACCAGAGATTGACATTTATCTTCCACTCTGGTGTCGTGTTTTCCTACAGGAATTCCCATGGGTCCAGTGAGTTCAGAGCCAAGGGGGATTCTGAATTATTGGCCAACAGTGCACTCCACCCCTTCCCATGCTGCTGCATGACCACAGGAACAGACGCCCTTGAGCCTGACTTGCTGTCAAGGGGCCTGCGTCTCTCACTACTCTTGGATCAAGTTAGCTCAACCTTCACAGCCATCGCAATGCGAACACTTCAGCTTTCTTCAGGCCCACTTTCCTTATTGGCTGCATATGCTCATTTAATGATGCACAGGCTATTTTAATTACACAGATGTTCTGTTCAGAGATTACTTTAGTATGT
Organism: Tympanoctomys barrerae; assembly: GCA_002564285.1. Taxonomy (NCBI): domain Eukaryota; kingdom Metazoa; phylum Chordata; class Mammalia; order Rodentia; family Octodontidae; genus Tympanoctomys; species Tympanoctomys barrerae. The sequence continues at coordinate 10,738 of NDGN011439640.1, forward strand.
CACCTAGGGTAAAAGTTGTCCTCTGAGTCAAGGGAGTTCAATCCTGCAGTGATGAAATGAGCCAGAAGGGGCTTGTTTGAATGCAACACACAAGGCATGGTCGGGGGAGAAGCCAGGCTTGAAAGGAAGTGGGGAAAGGAGCACAGGTCGACGCAATGCGTTCCGCCTGGGCACGAGCAATGGGATCCTTCTTTCTCCAAAAGGAAATCCTGGGTGAGTTCCATGGCTCACCGAGGCTTCTGTGAAAGCTGATTCTGTCTAGAGAGTTTAAAGAGGAAAATGAAGAGTCAGCTAACATCTGGATTCCACATGCATACACTCAGGGACCAACTTTTTTTAAAGAGAAGATCTGTAACGCCATCAATTTCTTCAGTCTTTCATTATTCCTGCTGAGTCCATAGTCCTTCAAAGTCTACGTCAAGTTCCTGTTCTCCAGGAAGCCTTTCTGATTATCCTCCATGGAGCCATCTTTCTCCTTTCTAAACCCAAACAACTCTCTTGCCCTGTGCCATTTAATGTAACATATGATGCTACTCTTTCATAAGAGGCTAAATCAAAACAGACGAAAATGCCAAGGAGGAGCCTGAGGGCCTAGCCGCCACAGCAGCCCTCCTACACCAGTCGGTGCGGAGGGCTCACAGCACCTGCTGTGACGTGAGGCAATCCGGTGCAGGATCTTTTTCTATCTTATGTGTACTTCTGGGTATTCTGGTTAGAGAACCAAATATCACACTTTTATTGACGGCTGAACATTTTCTTTTCCAAGTACCTAAAACTGGTAGAGGGGAAGCTCAGCACGATTCACCCACATAGACTTTTTCAGAATGGATTACAATGCACTTTGGAGCCAAATGTGTCCTGTTTGTGGGTAGACCATAGCAGGCTGGTGAACTAAGCTCCACATTTGCATCAGCAGGCACTGACAATAAAGATGAAAATAAAGCAAATTAATATTTGTAAAAACTGGCTTCAAAAAGTTTCTATGGAGCTTTGATGAATAAAACACCAACCAACATAAGCAGCAGCGCCGCTGTCTGCACGCTGGGGCTCAACCGTTCCCAAGGACATCTGTGCAGACTCTTTTTCAAGCCTGGATGGCTGCTATTTAAATCAAACCCAGACACTTTTGTTGTTAAAAAGTATGAATTTTGAGATTTCCATCTGAGTAGAGAAAAGGCTTTCTCCACTCAAACACAAGATGCAATTTCTTTTACAATGTGAGATTAATAGCAATGATTGGCTTTGGAATAAAGAAAGCTTGAAGAAAAATATCACATGTCAGAAGGTTAACTAAAAACAAAGGAAAAAAGAAAAAGGGAATGTAGTTCAGACAATAGAGCCACATTACTTAGCTGCAAATAATTTTACTACTGTACTATGAAGACTATATTCAAGCTATTTGATATCTGAAAGTCTCAGGTTTTGAAATTACACATCAGGATGACTGAAATAAGGATACTAAGTACAGCATTTGCATTAAAGGTCTTCTAGATAAAACTGCACCATTTTACCTAGAACAGACCTCAACTGGCAAAGTCTTAAAACAACAAATGATGACTTGTTTGCGGCCCCAGAAGGTGGCTATTAGTGGAGATGCAGTTTTTCTCAGAGGAAAATAGTGAGTGAAGTGTGTGCTCTCCTTGATAACCAGCCAAACTCAGAGACAGACTTGTGATAAGTCCATTACCATGTTGGTCTATAAATTTTATCTCCAATGATGTTAAAGCAAATGACCTTCTCTTGCATTATGTTAGAGCCCATACCTTTCTGCTATGAGTCAGCATCTCAAGCTAAAAGCCTCAGAATATTTGCCAAGGGGAGAAGAATGAGAATGGTCCCCTCCTCGCATGCACAGCACCAGTCTCACATGAGCAGTTTCTTGCCTCTGGATCCAATGAAGCCCTTGGTCTCTGGGTACAGAACACATTCTCACTGTGTTTCACAAAACCCCATCAGACTCACAGTTCCTGAAGCTACCAGGCCTTGGCAGTAGCCAGGGGCAGAGAAGAAAAGGTAGGTGTGGCAAGGGAAGGAGAAGAACACATTAAATAGCAATGGACAAGGACACTGTTTTACTCTGGTCAACTAGAGATCATTCTAGAGCCACTGGTGATAAGTGCACACATGTGAGACAAAATAAGGACAACATCATTACTGAAAGAAAAGAGGTATGAGAACAATAGAAATCTAAAAGTTATTTTTGAGGGGACAGGGAATCTAATAGAAACAGATTAAGTATAAGTATCTTCTCTTTTTTTTGTTTTTGTGTATTTGTTTTAATGTTTATAATAAACAAATTTGAAAGATGCTAGGGGTAAGTGTCAGAGGGCTAGCCAGTAGTAAGCTGGGTGTTATGCTTGTGTCTAGCTGTCCCCCCAAAGTCTCATGCAGTCATAGGACAGACTTCTAGAATAGGTCACTAATTCATGACCCAGTGCTGGGATTATGGGTATGAGTGCTACTCCCAGCCTGGCACAGATAGCGTGAAGGCAACATAAGGGAGACGCCTGCTTTCAGTTGCCATTTCTCCTCCCTTTTTCTCTTGCTGTTTGCTGTTTTCCACCAACATGAACTGTGCCCTCTGCCATGTGCCACTCTGCCCTGGAGCTAGCCAAGTAGGGACTGAAACCCCCACTAACTGTAAGCTAAATAAATCTTTTCTTCATTTGGTTATCAGGCATTTTGTCACAGCAACAAGAGAAGAATAAGACAGTGGGCCAGCTTACATCACATGGTATGTACCTCTCCCCAACACAAGGACAACTCTATCAACCACTGTATTTTTTTAAATCACAGTGTCATTACTCTCTGTTTTCAGTGTAATTTTTATGTTTTACCACACATATACTTACCTATAAACACTTAATGTTTAAGAATAATATATATTATGAACTGGACAGAGCATTCTTTCCCTCTTAAGATGTAATTCAGTATGAAAAATTATCCTTATTTTTGCAATATCACTCTTCCTGCAGCATACACCTATTTGTTGAGAAAGAAGTCGACCATGACTACGACTCTCAATGGTTAACAATTATTTAGTGCTCATCCACAGCCCACTTGCATGATGCTGGTCACTTTGTTAAGAAGATTCCATCCATTGTCCTTAAAATAAATTATAACATAAAGGACAGTTAAACTGGGAGGCAATCACTTGTCTTTCTGGCTGTCCAAGTGCTAAACTCTGGAGACCCATCTGAGTATGGCAGCAGATGGGCACTGAGTATTCTTGTTCTACTCATGAAAATCAGAGGCTATCAGAATTTCAAAGAAAGGAGAACTTGGGTAAAAAGATGAGAGGTATGCTGGACTGATCGCCAACCAAGAGACAGCACAGCAGAAGCTGGGATCTGGAGTTGATGGGGCGCACAGCAGGGCCAGGCATTCACCTAAGCCCTGAACTTACCTAATCTCTTTCTTCACCTTCAAGGTTGAACACAGGAAAGAAAGAATAAGTGAGGCTGCTTCAGAACTTCCAGGAGCACCAGCACAAGCAGGTTATCAACCGCCAGCACTTACCACACCCACTCCCGATCACTCAGGAGAGTCCAAGGAGTCTCCAGTCCTTGCTCTAACTAAGGCCACTCTGCTCCTCCAGACCAATCAGTCTTCCTTTCTCTTTCTGCATCATTTCTCCTCCCTACTTTATTTAAAGTTCTTTCCTTATTTTCCTTCCAAACTGTTGTGAGCACCTTGAAGATAGCTGATCTGTTCTGTTCTTTCTGCTCCAAGCATTAGGAGGATAAGGCTCTTTCCTGTTTCACCATCATTTGGGGACCAGGTACCCAAGGTATCTAGTCTGTTGGTTACTTGCCCACCAAGTACCAGGACCTGAGAGGCACCCTTGGCAAGAGGCATCACCCTCCCCAGCAGGAGGAGTCAGGCTGCACTGGGAAGAGAGCGCAGTGAGGCAGGGAGCCTGGAAGCCAGAGCGGTCTGAGAGCCAACGCACAGGCTGATCACCCTCCACCCACTGCACGCCTCCTCAGGTCCCCATCCGTGCCAGGGCCAAGAAAGAGCTAGTGCCACAGGTAACGATGGCCAGGGACAGCTCCAAACCAAATGGAGAACACTCAGAGACTACAGGGGCAATTCAGCATTCCGTCCAAGGTACGGTCTGCAGACTTGACCTGAAGTATTTACTACATCAATAGGAGTCCTCTTATGTTTTCCAGAATTTCACATCACTATTCTCTCAAAGCATGCATAGAAACAGAATCCTTTCGACATAACTGTACGTAATAACTTTCAGAAGGGAGAGCTATTTCTAGGTGTTACCATAAATTTACAGAGCCCTGATTAAGTGGATTGGTCCAATAAGTTCACTTGTAATTGCTTATGCTTGGAGATGGAAAGCTCCACGTTAGAAGAGACTCGGTGAAGACTTTGTAGCTCCCAGGTCCTCTCGTGTCCTCTGCCATCAACCCCTGTTGAAGGGGGTCCAGACTTTATTTAGCTCAAACATTTCTCCTCCTAATAATAATGGTGAAATGCAAATCGGTCAAAAATCTGATGAAAGCCACACAGCTGGAAAATCCTGGGCAAGAAACAGTATACTGAGTCCTATTATATCTCCCTCCACCACCACTTCATGACACCAGAGACTTAAATTACGACCACCTTTAGGGGACACTCACCATCAGCAAAGTATCTAGTGCATCATCTTGGTTCCCACAATGAAAAACATTTGCATCTGTCATTCATTTACAAATGAAAACAAGGCATTAAATGGCTTTGGTAATAACGCAAACACAGGGTTGCTGATTAGTGATGCTCCTACATGCCTGCTGGCTCATACTGAGGCACGTTACAGCATGTGCGCCACGAGAAAGTAACCAAGGTCTGCGTGGACAGCAAATCTGTGCCTCCAGTGGTCACAGGCTTGCAGCAGCTGCCTGCACACTCAGTCACTTGAATACACACTAGTTACTTAAAAATATTCCAAAAGACATTTATGCCAGTACAGTAAGATTCAGTCAGAGATGCTAAGCTTAGCCTGTGCACAGTGGTGCACCCCTGTAATTTCACGCAATCCCAGCACTTGGGAGGCTGAGGCAGGAGGATCACTGCAGTTTGAGGCCAGCGTGGGCTACAAAGTGAGCTCAAGCATAGGCTACAAAATGAGCTCAAAGCCAGCATGAACTGCATAGCAAGATCCTATCTCAAAAAGACCAAAAAAAAAAAAAAAAAGCTGAGCTTTGCAAGGGGTCATAAACACTTTTTTCAGTATGTTAAATGTACTTAAATCCAATATAAATTGGAGAAACACACACACACACACACACACACACACACACACACACCCCACCACCACCACCACCACCAAACACTACACACTTCCATATAACTTAAGCAAGCTCCTGCATCCCGGGCAGTCTGTCTGGACTCAGCCTTAGGGAGGAAGGCTGATTTGTTCCGGTTGCTCTCTCACAGGAAAGTACTTGTCTCAGCACTAGCACAGATGGCCACATCTGGTCTGTGTGGAGGTCTGAGCCAGAAGAGGAGGGCTCCGGATGCTAATCTGCCTGTGGAGACTAAGCCAGTTAATTTGTGGCTCTGGCCCTGAGGTTCCGCGGATGGCAAGAGAGGGAATGACCGTGGTAACAGCAATGAGTCACTCGCTTCCGGAGTGCCTTTTGTACTAGTGCTAAGCAAATTACACATAATTCCTTCCACTGTTACTAACAATATCCGTAGTGCTCCTGAATCACCTTCTTACAGACAAAAAAGCCATGACTGGAAATGGAAACACACCTGGCTGTGTGGGGTGAGGGGACGGTCACCCGCCCACACCCGGGCCTTCTGAGGTGTCCCAGGGGCCGCGCGGCATCTGAAATCAAATGGCCTCCCTTGCCTCTCTGCCATTAAAGGAGTTCTGGGCAAGGGAGTTCTGCACGTTAGTGTGGTCCAAGTGAACATTTTTGTTATTCTGGAGAAGACAATGAAGCAGGAAGGTGGCCTCTGAAGATGAGAGCAGACTTAGATTTTAATATGGAATATATGTTATAAGGTATTTTGTAAAGTGCTTTAAAATAAATTGCATGGGAATTTCAGTAAAATTTTCCTTTTAATCTGTTCAAAAAAGAACAACAAGCTAACTTCAAGAAGAACCTGCTTTTTCAGATGACCTTTCTCAAACGATTATCAAAATGTCTTAATGTCTAAGATGTTCCGGGTCTGGGCTGCTTCCTCATGCAGCCCCAGACAAAGGTCTACAAAGCTCACCTAAGTATGCTAACTAGCTGAGTGCTTTGAACTACACACGGTTCATTGCCAATGTGCTCCACAGCACGCTAGCAAGACAAACCACTGCCTGATCAGATTCTGCAGGGTGATGAGCTGGCCGCTCCTCCATGGGTCTGTAACATGCAGCTTGAAAGATTACGCTCTAACTGTCACACTTTTTGAGACACTAACAAAAATGCCACACACTATTTCTTCAAAACCACCCTGGAAGCAAAGCAATATTTTCTCAAAGCTGAAGCATAGATCTGCAGCGTCCTGTTTCCCCAGCCCTACTACTATGATTTCCAAAAGAACAGCATTGGGTCCATTACTTATTCTGGCCAGGTTTATAATAAACCCTAGTCAGATCTAGAAACGCTGTAGACACCCACTCCCTGTCAAATCCTTAGGAGGTGCAGGCTGTATGTGCAACACAATCTGCTAGACCACGGCGAGCCCGAGAGCCGGGACATTTGCATCACAGTAGCACTAGCGCTTGCAAACCAAGCACCTCTCAGGGTGAAATGTCAAGCTCGAGCATGCTGTGTGCCTCTGGTTGTCCAGACACCTGAGGAGGTCTGGAGGATTAGGATTTCTGAGTCTAAGCTGTGCAGAGACACCAGCTGGATGACTTGATCTGCACAAAAAAGGCCGCGGGATCCTTTGGGTACAAACGTAAGTAGACAAAGAAAGGGCAAAAAACTTCCCCCTTTATTTAGTCTCCTGCCTCACACATTCAGTCATTCAGCAGATGATAATTACTCACTAGCAGCTCAGATTCAGGCACTGTGCTAGGTACCACGGGGCGGGCAAGCACCAGGTGCACATCCAGCCGTCCTGAAATAAATCCAACGGCTTAAACAAAAGCACAAACTTCAGCCCGATTTCAAGTTCCTGGAATTTAGGGAAATAGGTTATCTTTCTATCCTTCAGTGGAGCAGCACTGTAGCTTACACAGTAGATTATTTAGTACACATATGGGAAAAAGAAGCTTTGAAAGTATGTAAGATCAGCTTGAAAGAGGAGTAATAAGTATCAGTTATTGAAAGTTTAGTATGAAACATGCACTGACTCCGTAAATAATTGTTCTAAAACACAGAACATTCTAGCATCTCTCTCCGGCATCTTCAGACTGCCTAACGCTGCCCTGTCACCCTCACTCACAGGGGCAGGAGTCCACAGCAGGAGCAGAGGGGATTTTACAGGGGGAAGGTATGACCTCAACCATAAATTACAGGCCTATCCAGACAAGGGAAGCAGCCCAAAATCTGAAGCCATCCCAAGACTGGGAGATTCTTCTGTCAACCCAATCTGCTAAATAAATAAATGAAGGGTTGTACAGATTATGGAGCACCTTCACGTTCACAGAGCAAGGAAACCAGGACCTGGCTCGGGTCTCTGGCTAGCAAGTGCATTTACTCACTTGAAGGGTTCTGGTGCTGCCCACTCTGATTTTTTGGGGTGTGAGTGTGTGTGTAACATACCAGCATGTTTATCAGGAACCTACTATGTTCAGGTACTAATCATATTTACGTTAACTCATTTAATCATAAAAACTATTTTGCTAAGAGTGTTTCATAGAATCCCTACTATCTAAATAAGGGTATCAAATGCTATGTACATTGCCAACGCATGCAGAGCTAGTAACACGTGTGTGCATGCACACACACACACACACACACACACACACATGGGCAGTCAGACAAGCAAGCTGGCCAGACGGCAGGAAGGCAGGCAGGAGAGACAGAGTCTTTCAGCCACTCACACCTCACAGCTCACCTTTTCACCTGTTTTCTTCATCTTTCCTCACATCAGCCAGTTCCCATCATTTGACCAAATCAGTCTGGCTCCTTTATTACAGAATTAGGTCCTCTGAATCTAATGTAATATGCAAATGAAATACCCATGGACATAAGGAGCTGCGCCGCTGAGCATCGATTAAAGGAAGGCACGAAGCATTCCACCACGCTGACGCAGCCGTGGCTAAGGGCTGTATTACTGATGATTAATATCTATGTGAGTTTTAGTTAACATAAAAAAGTATCCTTTTTAAGTCTCAGAAAGAAATACACCTGAATGAATTATTATGAACTGTGTACTTTCCAACAATAGCTTTGTACAGTTAATTTAATTAAATATTATGACCCGAGGAAGCAATCAAGTAACTGACCAGGCAGTGGCGCTCCATTTCCTAAGCGCACTGGGGCAGTCCGCTGGGCAAAGGTGAGCTGCTTCTGGCTCGAGCTCCTTCCTTGCGGCGCCCACAGCGGTCATTAAAGCCCGTGGTGAAGACTGCAGCCGTTTGCCCTCCTCTCACCCTGCCAGCAGAATGAGTCAGGTATTTACAATCCACCTGCCTCCTAAGGGCGAGCACAAAGCTGCTGCTGCTCGTGCCAGGAGGGGAAGCGTGGCTCACAAAGAGTTGGTTATATTTAACAAAAAAGAAAAGGCTGAAAAACCGAGTCAACAGTAGAGCTTGGGAAACTCAGAGAATGAGGTCAGCTCATGCTGCGGCAAAGAACTCCGCGCAGGTGCAGACCCACGCTGTCCACACAGAGATCTGGGCTATGGTCCCCAAGCCCCACTCCCCGAGGTCTCCGCATCCGCCTTCCCGGTGTGCAGGAAGAGATGCCCCTTCAACATTTCCCTCCATTGCTCAAATGTCCCTCTAGTTTTCTGAGGAAAGCCACAATAAGCAGTGAGCTCCAGAGACACATCTGTCTTTTGTCATCACATCTGTTTCTTGCCTGCCTCTTCCTTCCTTCCTGTAAGACCTATTGTTTTTTGTTTGTTTTATTTGTTTTTCAGACACAGCTTCTCCAATTTGCCCAGACTGGGCGAGAATTGCGATCCTCCTGCCTCTGCCTTCCAGAGTACTGCAACTGCAAGCTTGCACCTTCTCTGCCAGCTCTGTCCCCGTGTGGTGTACACCTTCCCAACAGAAACCAGGTGTGCTGGTACTTAGAGCGCTTCCGCCCAAGAGGCTTCCTACCCTGGCCCACTGAATGAAGTGGAATCATCCAGAACCGCCCCATTCAAACCTACACTTGTGACTACTGGCCTCCCATTTCGGCCCGCTGCTGAGAGACTCCCTAAGCCCACGGGCGGACAATCACTCTCCCTGCCGCGGACAGATCCTCCTCCACAGGGGACATGGCCGAGGGGCAGACAGGGAACAAACAAAACCTTCTGTGTTCCCCAAGGTGCACAACTGCTTAGCCGCATTTGCTCAAAGGTATTCTCAAGCCTCCAATTTGAATCAACTTTAAAATAGGTTTTCCTGTTTGGGGGCAGAGCGTCCACGGAAGAGACTGACTGTTGAAGGACAAACACCAAGGAACTGTCACAGAAACTAAGAGAACACGAAGCTTACACATCCCAATCTGTATAACGTTTTGAAACGCACTCTGACTGACTACATGTTAGAATCTAAGTACACAATCCAGTGTCCTAGCAGTTATGACTCTAGGGCAGGGGTCCAAGCAGGTGAAGTGAAGTTTTTTTTCTGTTGGGGGTGGTCATACAAGCCTGTAATCCCAGAACTCACAAGAACTACACAGTAGGCCTGTCTCAAAAAAAGTTCTGAACTATTCTTAACAGCAATTAATTTCACAGGGAGACATATGCTTTCCAGATCCCAAGAAAACCTTTCTTTTTAAACTATTCAACAAGATGTACTCTGCAATGAGAAATTCTTCCACTACAATGTATAATGATCCGAACTGTGGAAGCGATATAATTAAATTGTTTTTCTATTTCTTTTAACAAGTGAATTTCATTGTATTTTTCCCAAAGCCACAGAGAATTTACTTGTTTTCCAGGCTCAACAAGAATTACACAAATAGCCTCGCAAGTTATATGAACAGGAATATTACTAAAGATTATTGACAAGAGATTAAGTTATGCCTGACTATACTTGTGCTCTTTTTGATATTATAAACGTAGCTCAAAACTTAGAGGAGATCCGTTGAGGAGCCTTTATTTCAGTGTTGACAGTAAAGGTCTTCGAGGGTCAGATCAAGGAAATGTGGCTTTCTATCTCTCCCTGCCTTTCTTTATATACTTTGCCAAGGAGTGCCTGAAAATGGAGAGTAAGTCAGAAAAGAAACAAGATTAAGAAGTATAAAACTTCTCACATTGGAAAAACGTCATTATTATATTTGAAAGTAAATGATATAATGCAAAGTAAAACAAGTAATGTCCACAAATCAGAAATGACTTCTTGTTCACAGCCCAATTCTCTCAGATTTAACTCAATCTGTCTTTCCATTTTAAGTGGCTGTATTAATATACGTCCTTGCAGACATGTGATCCTTAGAAAACAATTGTTTCAAGGTCAGTGATGCAGCAGTGAGCAGTCTCTAAGAATTAAGATGACATCAGTATATTTTGGGATTTTTGTTTTGGAAAATAATTCATCATCACTATGTTTTTGAGTGCTGAAAGGCTGAATTTATGGTTTATGTAATGCAATGATAAACAACTAACAAGCAACAGCTTCAGAACGAGAAGCTACTATTTTTTAAATTTTTATGAAACTTTGTCTAAAACACTTTGGGAGAAAGCATTACAAATAAAAGATAGAAATAAACCAGAAATAAAATGAAAACCTAAGCACCAGAACTTTAATTACTTGAAGGAGAGAAGGGAAATAATCCCAAAAAGAGCTAACCCCAAGTTAAGGTTATGAGCTAAATGAAATTTTAAAGGACCTTGATATGAAGCTCTGATCAATTTCAGAGGATTAATTAGTAATGTAATTACATATATAGCTGCTAATGACTTATAGCCTAAAAGCTCTACATTAATGAATCACAATGAAAAATTAACTTTAATTATTTAATTTATCAAATTAAAAGCTAGTTATGGCCCTAGATGTTGAATTCAGTAAAGCTGAGTGCAATGTGTTCTATATACACACTCAGACCCAACAATGGCAACATACGGGCAGCCCTTGGAAATACTCTGCACAAATGAGCTGAGCTGAAATGTCCAGCTACTGCACATCATTAAGGCTGAAAGACTAAATCAGCCACTTGTTAATTCAGTAGAATTTGTGAGCAGCAATCTCCTCTGTGCGCAGTCTTGTGATAAGTTTGCAGAATGCAAAAATTAATCAGTAAACATCTGTCTTTTAGGATAACTGATTAGAAACTGCTCACCATTCCAAATAATTCTATGTACCTGATAATAAGAGCAGGATTGGGTTCTCAGAAATTACAACTTACCAATTAACAAATGCCTTTCTCCCACAGTGCTCAGACCGCGGGCGGGGTCCCCAGGCCAGCTGCCCAGTTCCACTCGCGGAAGCCTGCAGAGAGCCAGCGGCCAGCTCCCGCGGCGAGCCAGCGGCCAGCTCCCGCAGCATGGCACACTCAGCATCCACGCCCTGCAGCTGTGCAGGGGCCGCCTCGAGGCTTCCAGGCCTCAGCCTTGGGCTTACGGCACAGCAAGGATAAAAAGAAAAATGCACTGCTGAATGAAGCATTAATGGCAATTTCTGGAATATATGTGATTTTATGGTGCATGCTCAATATTTAAGCACTATAAGCATAGCCTTTGTCATATATTCCATCAATAATTATAATCTGAATATTAAATATTTATCTGTAGCATGCAGGATAAATTCCAAGCAGGAAAACAAATTAAATCTGTCCGTTTGTGATTATGCTAACACAATATAAAATAGAAACCTACTATTTTTTTTCTCCAGGATATATAGACATAGAAATAGATATATAGATACATAGATACATAGATTTTTTGGTATAGCTACACATTCATGTTTGCGTACATGCCTTCATTTCAGGATATATTTTAAATTTAATTCTAAATAGAAATAAATTCCTATTCTCTATTACATTAAATATTTATCAATTCATCACTTTAAATACACTACTCTTGTATGTTAGGTTTTTTAAAAAGTAAAAATAATTTGAAATTCAATACTCTCCAGTAGACAACTATGTTCTCATCATAAATAGGACTTTCTTTCAGTTTTATCATTTACATAGGCTCTGAATGAGCTTACAAGAAATGAACTATAGCCAGGGAGATGGCTCAGTAGGATAAGCGCGTGCCTGGCAAGCGCAAGGGCCTGAGTTCAATCCCAGTTCCACCAATAAATAAATAAATAAATAAGGAACTATATGTATTAAGTAAAATGTTATAAATACAAACAAATTAGAGTGTTCAAGAAGTAATCACTAATTCACCTTATGAGAAATATATCACAATGTTAATATAGATATTTTAAGGGCTTCCGTCATATTTTTTTCTAGTTCTGTACTATGTAAGTTTACTTACTGGTTGCTAGAGAGAGTGGGGAAAAAACATGTAGAAGGTTTTCTTTCTTTTTAAAAACGTTGGGTTTCAAGGACTGGTGAGATAGTCCAGTGGACTAACTGCCTGCTGAGGCAAGGGCAGAGGCCAGGGTTTGAGCCCTGGGCCCACACACTGCACCAGCCCCACCCCGCCCCAGGGGCACGCCCAACCAGTGACTGCATCTGGCCATGGCGGTGCATGCCTGTAAGTAATCCCAACGCTGGGGAGGCTGAAAACAGGAGGCTCACGGTAAGTCTGAGCTGCGCAGTGAGACCTGCACTTTCAGTTTTATCATTTAAAATACAAAAACGATAGTAATAATAAAATAAATGTTGGGGGCTGGCGAGATGGCTCAGTGGTCTAAAGCACCTACTTGGAACAAGCTTGGCAAAGACAGGGACCGCGGTTCGATCCCCCAGCACCACAAGCCAGCCAGCCCCGCGCCCCTGGTGGGCTGAGCTGGCCACCCACCCAACCACCCCCCCCACACACAATAAATAAATAAATAAATGTTTTAAAAAATATGTTGGGTTTCAAAATTTTCAGGATTAATGGTGTAAAGAGTTTCCAGGTATCAAAGGATTCTCAGTCAAGGCAGAACTGCCACACTCACTCCTTTACTCACCTTTTGGTCAGCATGTATTAAACACTCCCTACATACCAACTGCTACAGAACTATAATGTTTTTAAGCAGATTAAGGCACCTGCACACAAGCGTAGGGCCGGGGTTCCATTCCCAGGCCTACTGTGCCAGCCCCACCCCTCGGGTGCAATGAGACAGCAATTGAGACTGGGCAAGGTGGCACACGCCTGCAATCTCAGCTCTTGGGAGGCTGTAAACAGGCGGATCACTACGAGCCCGGTCTAGTAGTGAGACCCTGAACGCGCTGCAGACCCTTCTCTAAAATGCAAAAAAACAAAAAACAAAAAACAAAAAAAGTTCTCACAAACAACTCCATTTTCTTTTTTAACAGATCCATGAAGTACTTATATATTTTAAGTTTATAAAAATAATTACCATTGTAGAAAACTTAAAAAAGAGAAAGTGTAACAGAAATATTCCTTCAGAAAAAAAGATTCCTATAAGACTGAAGATACCAGCTCCACCCCTCTCCAGCGACAGAACTGGATGCTGTGCCTACTTCCTCAGTATATGAGAATAACAGGATCATTTTAAGTATCAAATGACTTGATGTTTTAAAGCACTAAGACTGGTGTTTGGCATGTAATACTACTAGACAAATGATTGCTAAATAAAACCAATGTTCCCATAATAGCAAAACAAACAAAAGCCGGTGTTCAGAAGCCCTGATAGAGAGCAGAACCCATGTTCTGAGGAAACTTAGCAGTTCCACAGTATGTATCAATCAAGGCCTTCTAGGAGTCCATTAAACGGCAAGACCTTCAGGGCAATTACACTGAACTCAAGACGATACAATGAATTCCTTCCAGGCAGCTTCGCGGCTGCATAGTACATAGGTTCTGTCTTGACTCCGAACTGGGTGGGATGTTTTATGCTTTCAATTATAAGCTCCACTTTAAAGAACTTGCAAAACTGCTCAACAACAGCCACATCCTAGAATATTTTTGGCATTACATACAAATTGCTTAATAAACTGTAAAAGATTGAGTCATTTTTCACAACACCCGGACTGCAGCTGTTGGATCATTATTAATTACTTCAGAAATTCCATATTGTACACAGGAAAAAAACTCTCACATATAATTTTTCTATTTATAGACAAAGACTGGTTTTTGAAGAGGTATCATGCCCTACAAAAAGCATGCTGCCCCAGCAGGTGCCTCCAGGGCGGGAGTGGCCTCAGGATCCCCTGATAAATTCCGCTGCTGCTAGCTATGATATGGGCTGAGCTGCAGCATAACCTACTAGTTTATGACCTATTTTTTTAAATCCCTTAATCTAATCTATAATAAAACTTCCTAAGGGAAGATCATTGGTCTTCTATATGGCTCCCAGTGGCCAATACAGTGCCTTAGCACGTCACACATGCATTAGCAGTACTTGTAAAATTAGCAAAAAAGCGCTCACAGCTGAGGCCATCAAAGCCTGCTGTGTCAGATGATGAGTGACCACCGAGCAGACTGATCTGTCGTGGTCAAGCCCCACGTGCACCTCCAGCTTTCACTTATTCACTTGTTGTTGTAAGAAATCATTAGTTCTACCTCATTTTTCTTACTGCAGTTTCTCAGTAGTTTAAACTTAATAATAAATAACTTAAATATTGTCATATCAATTCCATGTCAGGTACCACACCTTTTAGATTTATTCTTCATAATCATATTGTAAATTCTTTTTTCCTATCTTGCTTCTGTACATGAGGAAACTAAGGCATAAAATGTACCACTGGTCAGCAAAGGAAAAATGACACCAGTGTTTTTCTTTTTTTTTTTTACACATTAGCTTTGATGTTTTTTGAGTTTTAGGCATTCCTTTTAAGAATGTCAGACAAAATGTTATATAATCTAATCATAAAAGAAATGATATTTTCACCTCCAAATAAAATGGTAGATATGATACATAACACTTCATTTTCTTTTATTTTCTCAGAGTGATGTTCTTCATTTTACTTCTACAGAAGTCTTAGACGTGGAAGAAAAAAAGGTCTTAATATCATTAAGGGAAAGAAGCCAGATCGCCTGAGCTTCCTGTGGGGCTCTGCCAGACCTACCTGCCAATAAGGCGCTGCTAGCTTCGATTTTAGCAGCCAACTAAGTAGCCCAAAACGTTTTGGACTTTCAAAGACTACTCTGGGAAACGAGAGTTTATGTGCACCAAGGTGACGCCGCAACAAACGCATCCTGCACAAACACCTCCCTAGGAGAACTGATGAAGCAGAGGCGCTCCGAGATGGCAGCTAACCCTAACACAAATATGAAACATGCTAGCCATATCAAATGTCCACAGCGAAAAGGCTGGCATGACCAGCTACTGTGTACAAGATCTTGTACATTAGAGCCTTCTGCTTCCAGCAGTCTGCTCACACGACCAAATCCTCTTGCAAGATCTGGCTTTCTCCCAAGACAAACTTTCCATTTCCTTGTTGTTGTTTTAAGACAACATATTTACAAACTAATTTCCTGCTAAATGGACTAAATTTTCTTGTCATCATTATACTAAATTTAATTAGCTAAAACTAAGTGGTCAATTATACTATTTCACCGTACATAAATATATCAAGACTTCTCATTACATATTTCAAATATGAAACAAACAAAACACCTAGCTGGTCTATACACTCTATTCTTTGCAAATATACTCTAATAATTAGATGATCCCTATGAAGATATGATCTACGTGTACCATATGCGACTTCCTCGGTAAGTGCTATTATTTGTATCGTTATTGCTACTGTATAATCAAATCTCCATGCTAAAACCCAGGATTTGTCCCTATTCTTCAAATTTGCTCTTGAGAAACAAAGTAAGATTTCTACCTTATGTCTATCAATTACACTAGGCCTTAAAAGCTAAGCTCCGTAACTGCAGTTGAATTTCTCTTCCCAGTCACATTCTGCCCGTGGGATTTGGTAAAGGTAAGCAAGGACCGACAGAGCCAACAGCATGCTGCCCCGGCCCGGAAGCCGAGAGCCCGGCTTCTGCACTGGCAGGTGGTCACGCGGAGCTACTGGGCAGCAAGCAAGTAATGTTTCAGTGAATTTCTCTAGCTCCAGCAGTTCTCATCTCATCTGTTTGCAGCACAGTGCAGTGACAGCTGGGAGTCAAAGTGGCAGTGGTCCCCGCCCACCTACCTGATGCAAGACAACCAGCCAGCCCGCAGGACTCCCTTTCTAAGCAGGAAGCCCTGAAAAGGGGAGGACTCTGTATCCGTGAGGTTACCGCAAATGGCGCCAGTGAGTACTCTGTCCAGCTGAGAACCTCTGCAGCGGGTGAACAGAGCTGGCGGCACCGCGCCCCCTTCCAGCCTCCCCGGGGCATGCTGGGGCACGAGAAGGCAGAACCAAAGCGGCCTGGGAGGAAGGCTAACATCTTACCAAACTTTGATGGGAATGAAATCGAATATTGTACACAGGAGTGCCCTGCAGATCACACAAACCCTAGCTGTGTACTTTTTGTTACTGTTGACCGATTTAAGAAAATATCATGTGCATTCTTCTCAGTATCTAAATTCCTGGTTTATATTATTTGTAACTATAACTTTTGTAATTGTAAAGCTAAAGTGTTGTTACCACTGTGCAAACAACTAGTGCAAAGAGTTATTTTCCTGCGATAATGTGGTAAATCTCAATCAATCTCTGTCTCTCTCCCCATCTCTGTTTCTCTCTTCCACATGCTAGGGAACAATACGTATTTCTTGATTTGTATTTTATAAAACCTCCATTGTAAAAGGGTCTCTAAAAACTGTTTTCACTATAAGATGGTGACTGTGGAGCAAAAGACAGTTTGGTCCTGATTTTCCCACTGCTGGAGCTGCTCAGAGCTTCACCTGCAGTGACTGACCTGCCCCTCAGTGTGTATGACCCTGAGCCTGCGTGGCAAGAGGCAGAAAACTAGACTGACGCCACAGAAAACATGGCAAGCAATCATTTTGTTTGCTTTCATAAGTCCCAGAGACTGTTACTATAATGAAAAGTTCCACTCAGGAAATCATAAAAATAATGTGGTCTGCTGCTGGAAGACAACGTCCAGTATTTGTTTTATTTATTTATTTATTTATTTTTTGTGGAACCTATGTCAAATATTTAAAACCCCAAAGTTTTACAACAAAAATATAACTAAATCCAACATGTTCTTTTGAAATATGTGCTGTATTTGAAACTAAATACTAGAAAAACAAAAGTGATCTCCACTGTATGTGTGTAAATTAAGAGCACTGGCTCTTGTGGTTTTCTTGGGATTACAGAGATACTTTAATTCCAAAATATGGAAAATTATCAGCATCTTCATACTTGCCTACCATTTTGCTTATTTTCAAGCAGCAACTTTGTAGGGGAGATGTGCTTTGTTTTTATGCTTTTAAGATGAATAAATGGGTTCCATTTGCTCCAAAGTCTTAGTATCATAAAAGGGCCATAAAGAATATTGGTGAGACAAATTCAGAAAAAAGAAATATGATTCATTTATTGGCCCAAGAAAATGTTTTTTTTTTTAAATCTAATACTTCCAACAGAGTTAACTTAATGCCTCTACCGTCCCCCAAAATAACCATATTAGTGTAGGTGCATTTATTTATAATGGAAGAATTCAGACATTCTTCTGAGTCCTTTTCTCCCCATTAGGACTTCAAGAACCCAAGAATGACTGGGACATAGCTCAGGCCCACCGCATGTGCCTGGGATGCACGAGGCCCGAGTCCAATCCCCAGGACTGGAAGATGATCACCAACACGATCTACTTCGTGTAAACCACTCCCTCCTCGAGGAGTCAAGACTGCATTTTAACTATGGACACGTGAAGAGACAGCCGTGTCCACTGAGCTCAGAACCAGTCCTCCAGGCGCGGGTGGGCAGGTACCAGGAGGCCGGCTGCAGGGAGCGCAGAATGCTCTTAGTATTCTCTGCCTGCTCCAGGGCTGCACTCTCTCCCTGCCTGCTCCAGGGCTGCACTCTCTCCCTGCCTGCCCCAGGGCTGCACTCTCTTCCAGGCCAAGGCCACGCTCTGCTGCCCACACCATCCTTGCCCCACTGGACTGCAGCGTTTCCTTCTCCGTCCGGCACATGCTGCCGGCTTCTGACAACACGCAGCAGCCAGTCATGCATTTCTATTGGTCGTCTGTTGTTCGGGTCTATACACTGCCCCGCTCCCTCCGTAACTGTGAAAACAGACTTACGACTCTGACGGCCCGACAGCATTTAAGCATGAACAAGCGGAGTTGCAGACATACACGGTGGACGGTTTCACTGTAAGACTACGCTCACGAAGGCCGAGGGAGGTGTGTGTCATGTGGTGATCTCCACAGAGCCGTTCTATGGGGCAAATGAAGGGCAAAAGCAACGGACTCACTTTTCCTGGCGTCAGTTCTACTGAGACAGAGCTCCAAAGACATTTCATAAATGTTAACTGATTTTGAATCAACATGTGTTTCTTTAAAAAAAAAATACGTTTCTTGAATATGTCTCTCTCCCCATCTCTGTTTCTCTCTTCCGCATGTTGGGGAATAAACAATACATATTTCTTGTTTTGTATTTTATAAAACTTCCGCCTCTAAAAACTGTTTTCACTGTAAAATGGTACTCTGGAGCAAAAGACAATCCCCTGCTTCTTCAAGCAGCTGCCACTCCTCCACTCTAATGTGAAATTCCAAAAGGACTGCAAATTCTATTGCCAGGGGTTGCCTACCCTAAGCAACTGGATTCTGGTTTTTGAGCTATTGTTGTGATGTTAAGGCAAGAAGCACATGGTTATGAAACAGAAGGTACTGATTTTTTAAATAAACTCAAGCCAAACACTTCAGTATGTGCCTGAGCGCTGCAAATAAAAATTAAAAACAGAAAGAAGAAACCAATGACGGCTTTGTGACACCTTCCATTATGAGAGCCCAGCTTCACTTGCTTCCGATTCATCAGGTTTGGCCCCAGGAATCCTGCTGGGGCTGCCAACGTCTGCGGAGACTCAGGCCTGGCGAAGAGGCAGAGACTCCAGGGGCTGGGGAGGGGGAGGCAGGCCACAGAGAAGTACCCGGCTCCCAGCGTATCACAGGTTCACCTCACAGCCTCCAGGCCCAGGATACTGTGTGTCTACACAGGTGATTCCAGAGCACTAGAGATGAGAGAAACTATCAACTCCTTGAAGCAATGGAGTTATAAAAATTTAATTAAGGATGTGGGGGAAGAAATCGCACATTCATTTGTACACATTTCCCTGTTACCAAACAAAAAATCCAATAACTAGTATGGCTGAGTAGATGGTCCCTGAGAACCTTCCATTTACTGTATTTGAAGAAAAAACTCATAATATACAAATAAATCTCCTTAAAATTCACCTGTGCAGCTCTTTTTCCCATCTTGCAAGACAGCGGACAAAAACACTGAGAAGCTAGATACTAAAGAGAAGAAACCCGAAGCCGGGAAGGCTGCTGCCAGGGGCACTGGCAAAAAGGGTATGGTCAAGGCAAAAAGCAGTCCAAGAAATGCAGCCCCACTGCAGCCGAAATCCTGTCCTGGTTAGAGGAGTTGGTAGATACTCACGACCTGCTATGTATTCCAGAAGGCTTTGTACCAGAGAAAGTACACCGCTGCTAAATGGAAGG
>NDGN011439642.1:0-13207 GCA_002564285.1 Tympanoctomys barrerae
TATATATATATATATATATATTCCTGTCTACCAGCTGCTTGCCCACCACAACCTGCTTGGCTCCTTTGACGCGCTCCCGTGTGGAACAGGAATCCCACAGGCTCCAGGGGCGGTGGAGAGTTCAGGGCCACCCTTCCAGGTTCGAGAAGCAGTTTGGGGTAACTGTTCGGAAGACTCAGGAAAGATGTCCGGCTGCCCAGGGCTTTGTCCTTCAGCGCCGGGGCTCAGCTCCCTTGCAGCTGTTTTAAGATTTCTGGCCTCTGAGCCCTGACTTGAGGGAAGTGAATGGCTGGTGTCTGGCTGCCCGTGTGCCCCGCCTGATGCCCCTTGGTGCGCAGGCCTGGGAGTGTTTGATAATGACTCAGTCTGTTCTTTTGGGGAATCTGTCTGTTTCCCACGTGAATGGCCGTCTGTTTTGGAGGACCCATGCTGGTCGCCTGAGTCATAGCAGGGGTGCTAGGTGAGAAGGCTGGAGCTGGGATGGAGATGTGCTGTGAGCCAGCTCTAGGGCAGGCTGAGGAAGGACCAGGTGACTTTCCTTCAAATAAATCACACAGGCTGCTCACCAACCGCAAGTTCTTAGAGTGTCTACAGAAGCCAGGAGCAGTGGTGCCCGTGCTGCCTGGCAGGGGTCCCTTCCTGCTGGGGAAGCCAGGGGCTGGTGTGCGCTGAAAAACCCTTCTTCACAGGGGTTGTTTCTGGTTGTGCCCTGGGAGTCGCCTGTGCCGTGGATTCCTGCCAGGACCCAGCCCTAGAGTTCACAGGGAAGGATGTAGTTCTTGGGCTTCCGGCTCTACACTGTTGGCCCTCTGGGCTGGGTACTTGTTGGTCTTCCAGGAGGCTGTGCCTTTCGGGATGCTTAACAGCATCCCTGGACCCTGTGTACTGGGTGCCACTCCCACCCTCTCCTGTTTCCCCCAAATGTTCCCAAGGCAGGGGATGGTGGCCTCGGGCTTTAGACCACTGTTGGACCTGTAAATAGGGCTGTGCCCTGGGCCGTGGTGGGGCGCCAGCTCCCTGCTGTCAGGCTCTGTCTTCATCCGGAGGTGACTGTCAGAAGCTAAACGTTGCTTTTCCTTGCAGGGCTCGGGGGTGATCAAGGCTGGCTTTGCTGGAGATCAGATTCCTAAATACTGTTTCCCAAACTAGTAAGTGTTGCTGGCCCTCTCGGTTTAGTTTTTTGTTTGTTTGGTTGGTTGGGGGTTTTATTTGTACCCAGAATCTAACTCAGGGCCTCACGATTGCCTGCCAGGCAGGCTCTGTGCCACTCAGGCGCATCCCTGGCCCAGCCCTGCCTGATTTTGTTTGGCTCCGGGAGACAGGTAGCCCTGGGTCACAACTCTGCTGTTTAAACACAACTCACCGTCCCTCTCTGTAAGGGAAAGCCCCAGTTTGTGAGGTTGACACTGTGGAAAGAATTCTGCAAGAACAAAAAAGTGCTGTGGATTTCCCCTTCTTCCTCTCCCTGAGCAGTGAGGGGAGGCACCAGTCTTGGCCTGGGGATGGGGCAAAAATGAAAAGGAGCGCTCTCCAAGCTCTGCAGAGAGCAGGAGAGCTAGGGCGAAGGTGCGCAGAGCCTCTCTTCCTTAGAAATGTTTTTGTACCTTTTTTGATGCCAGGAATTGGACCCAGGCCTTGAGAATGCTAAGTGCATGCCCAGCTTCAGAAATGTTTTTGTCGGGGCTTGTTCTTGATAAGATTCTGAAAATACTGTGTTTTCCTCTCTGGAGGGCTGTCTCTGCGTGGTGCCGGCTGCAGCAGAGATTTGCAGGGTTGTTGCCCCACAACAGCCTGGCGTGTTCATGGGGCCCCTCTAGCTCATGGGCAAGGTTTCTCTCATCAAATCTTAGACACTTTTGATTGGTTCCCTGGAAGCTGGAGCAGAGCAGGACCTAAGGCGCTGGAGCAGCTGGCTCTGCACAGAGCCCAGGCCTTGTCTGTGATGGAGCCAGCACGGGACACCCTGGAGGGCTTCAGTCTTCCTTCCGAAACTCTATAGTTCCTGTGGCTATGTGGATAACTTGGGGCACAGTTTGGATCAGATCTTGGTTTCTAAGGACTGACTCTCCCAGATGTTCTGGCAGTGGGCAGGGACACCATGCACTCGAGGGACATGCCCTCCCTCAGTCTCCAACNCGCCCCCCCCCCCCATGCAAGAGCAAGGGCTGAGTCACTGTGGCTGGGGAAAGCTGACCCTCTGCCAGCCTGCGCCATGGAGGGCTGGCGTCCTGGGTTAGCACACTCCTCCCTCTCAGGGAGGTGATGCTTTCCTTCTGAACCACCTCTGGTTCCGACCTTTGCCTGTGGCTGCTTCCGGGACAGAAGCCCTGCTGTGCCCCTGCTCGCCTCACCAACTTTGTGTCCTTGCAGTGTCGGGCGGCCTAAGCACATGCGGGTGATGGCTGGAGCCCTGGAGGGGGACCTCTTCATTGGACCCAAGGCAGAGGTAAGTGGCACAGGGCCACTAGCTGGTGGCGAGGGAATGGGCCTGGGCCTCTGCTGCCACTCTCCTGGGCTCTTCTCACATGACTGTGGGGTCTGCATTCATTTGGGGGAGTGTGGTCAGACCTCTGCATGCCCTGCCTTGTAGAGGCTGTCTGGAAACTACAGAGGAAAGACCTGACTAAAAGGTGCTTTACAGGGGCCGGGGAGATGGCTCAGTAGAATAAGTGCTTCCCTGGCAAGCACAAGGGCTTGAGTTCAATTCCTGGTTCTGCCAAAAAAAAAAAAAAGGTGGTGCTTTAAGACTTAGAGTCACCCCAGTCTCAATAGGGTCATGAGGGCCACCTCTTGCACACCTGCCAAGTGATCCATCTAGGGACAGTACAGCCACATCACCCACCAGGAGGTGCCAGTGTGGGGGTGTGGAGAAGTGAGCCAGCTGCTCAGATGCAAGGATACCTGGGGGATGCAGCCAGTGGGCCAGGGAAGGGGCAGTATGCATTAGAGGGGCAGGTGTGTGGCCCCAAGAATGAGGTCAGTGGGAGCAGGGGGTACAGACAGTGAAGAGGGGCACACCTACAGTGGGGCTGTGTCGGAGGGTAAGTAGAGGCAGCATGTCTGTGGTGGAAACAGGTGGGCGGTGGCCGAACCTGCAGAAGGTTCCTTCAGGAGAGGCTGTGCTGACAGGCGCAGGAACCCAAGGGCCCGGAGGAAGCTGGAAGGTGGAGGGGAGAGTAGGGAAGCCCCGGAGAGACCGCAGGAGGAGGGCCTGTGGCTTGGGGCACACTGCCACTTTTTCTAGTCTCCAGCCAGTGAAAGCTAGCTGAGCTCTGAGAATCTAGAGTGTGGTGGGACAGAAGAGCCATTCTTAGTTCAGGGCGTACCCCAGAGCCTGGGACACTGTGGGCAGGAGTGGCTTCCCAGAAGGCCAGCGGCTGCCACCTGGCACCAAGCCTGCACCACCTCTGGCCTCCCCTGCCTCCAGGAGCACCGGGGGCTGCTGACCATTCGCTACCCCATGGAGCATGGCGTGGTGCGTGACTGGAACGACATGGAACGCATCTGGCAGTACGTGTACTCCAAGGACCAGCTGCAGACCTTCTCGGAGGAGGTGTGGCCAGCAGTGCCTCTCTGCCCCTGCCCTGCCCCTGCCTCCCCACCACAGCTCTGTCTGTGGGACCCGCCCAGCCCTGGCAACCAGAAAGCATCCAGCTAGGAGGGGACTGGCCAGCTGGAAGCAGGGCTGGGGCTCGGCAGAGGGCCCAGGGACCACATGGTGTTCATGCCATGCCTCTCCTGTGTCTTGCAGCACCCTGTTCTCCTAACTGAGGCCCCGCTCAACCCCAGCAAGAATCGGGAGAAGGCGGCAGAGGTGTTCTTCGAGACCTTCAATGTGCCAGCCCTGTTCATCTCCATGCAAGCTGTGCTCAGCCTGTGAGTGGCCAAGCCCTGTCCTTCCTGTGGCTGCCCCACCTGCAGTGACCAGGAGCTCCCGGTTCCCTTGATGAGCCCCACCTGTCACTTTCCAGACAATCCCAATGTTCCAGGGTCCTTTCTGGGTCAGGCAGTCCCTGTGCCTCAGTGGCTGAGGTGAGGATATGCTGACCTGGTGACAGGTATGCAACAGGACGCACAACAGGAGTGGTTTTAGACTCAGGGGATGGAGTCACTCATGCTGTCCCCATCTATGAGGGCTTCGCCATGCCACACTCCATCATGCGGGTGGACATTGCCGGCCGGGACGTGTCCCGCTACCTCCGGCTGCTGCTACGCAAGGAAGGGGCCGATTTCCACACATCAGCAGAGTTCGAGGTGGTGCGGACCATCAAGGAGGTGAGGAGGGGCTCTGGGTCATGGCCACTGCTGGGGGTGTGACGGGGGTACCGAGGCGCAGCCACTGAGGTATGTCCCCCACCCACAGCGAGCCTGCTACCTGTCCATCAACCCACAGAAGGACGAGGCACTGGAGACAGAGAAGGTGCAGTACACCCTGCCCGACGGCAGCACGCTTGACGTAAGTGGCTGAGGTGATGGCGGTGCTGACAGGGCTCCCAGGAGCCTGTCTGCCTCAGTCCTGTGCTCTGCAGGTTGGGCCTGCACGCTTCCGGGCTCCTGAGCTGCTGTTCCAGCCAGACCTGGTGGGGGACGAGAGTGAGGGCCTGCATGAGGTGCTGGCCTTCGCCATCCACAAGTCTGACATGGACCTTCGCCGCACGCTCTTTGCCAACATCGTGCTCTCGGGTGGCTCTACGCTGTTCAAAGGTACGGAGCCACTGGGGGTAGGTGCCACCAGGGCGTCACAGCCTGTGCCCTGTACATGGGGCCTGGGGCACGGCCAGCTCTGCTGCCTTTATTGTGGTACTGGGGATTAACGCTGTTGCGCTGAGCTATGTCCTCAGCTCTTCATATTTTAAGAAAAGAGCTGGCTAATTCAAGCCAGCGCTCAAATTTAAGATCTTCCTGCCCTACCCTCTCAGAGTTTTGCAGTTATAGCCATGTGCCACCATGCCTAGCTCATTCCTGCCCCCTTTTTAATGGGACCTGGTAGGCGAGGGAGATAGCTCAGCAGTCTAAGGGCCTGCCTGGCAAAAGCAATGTCCTGGGTTCAGTCCTCGGTACCACATGCTGTGCTGGTCCACAACCTGGGTGCACTGTGCTGGCCACTGAAACCAGGCAAGGTGGTGCACGCCTGTAATCCCAGCGCTGGGGAGGCTGAGTTAGGAGGATCACTATGAGTCTGAGCTGTGTAGCAAGACCCTGTACTAAAATAAATTTTCAAAACTTTTAATGGGACCTGGTGAGCTTGTTTGTAGAGCCTGAGATCAGTTTTTGTTGTTTTGGTTTTTGAGACAGTCTCCCTATGGGGTCCATACTGACCTTGAACTCAGTGTATAGCCTAGGCTGGCCTCAAATTTCTAGTGATCCTCCTTCAGCCTCCTGAATAGTAGAGTTACAGGCCTGCACCAGCACACCTGGCAGTAGAGACTGAGGTTTAAAATTAAACTTTGTTTACCTTGTGGCCATGGGGTTAACTGAGAGAGAAAGGTATGAGAGGAGTGACCATGACAAGGTCAGGGGTCGGGTGGGTGCTGTGTCACTTGGGGCTTCATCTCCCTTGCCTCACTGAGGTTCGGAGTGGTTTCTCCCCTAGCGTTGGCCCACCCTTCCCTTAATCCTGGAGGGAATGGGGGTACCCCAGGGCTGGATCTGGAGAACTGTGGGGAGGAGGCTGGAGGTGGACCCCAGACCCCATTCTTGACCGCAGGCTTTGGAGACCGGTTACTGAGTGAGGTGAAGAAACTTGCTCCTAAGGATGTCAAGATCAAGGTGAGTCCTGGAGACCCCTGGGTGTCCGGCCTGGCCCTGGGCAGAAGGTGGTGGCTTGTGGGGACAGAGCAGTGACATGCTCGCCTTCCTCCCTAGATCTCTGCCCCTCAGGAAAGGCTGTATTCCACGTGGATCGGGTAAGACGGGGCCAGGGAGGAAGGAGCTGCTTTGCTCTGGACTCTGCTCAGGCAGGGTGGAGCAGTGAAGTCCCCAGGAGGGGCACGGGGGCAACCCACAGGTCCCCGAGAACACCCCCTCTGTCCTCCCAGGGGCTCCATCTTGGCCTCGCTGGATACTTTTAAGAAGATGTGGGTATCCAAAAAGGAGTATGAAGAGGATGGCTCTCGTGCTATTCATCGAAAGACCTTCTGATGCCCAGGAGGGTGGAATGTGTCGGGAGAAGGGGCACCCAGAGGCCGGGACCCTTTCTGGTCGGGGTCCCCCGCATGCCTTGAGGCCCCAGCAGGCGGTGTCCTGCACAAATGCGCGAATACACACATACACACGCACACATAATTTTTAGCTGCATGGATGCCAGCTCCAGCTGGAGCCGAGGCATTGAGGAGCCCGCAGTGGGTTAATCAGGGCGTCTCTCTTGTGAGCCCCGTTAGGCCAAGGGCTCCTCGCTCTGACTTTTGGAGTTGCTTTCCAGAGCTCCAGGACCAGACGCCCAAATCCCCCACGTCCTCTGGCAGGTGCCACCCCAGGCCCAGAGAACGCTGGGGTCTGAGGAGCAGGCTGGAAGACGCAGCCACAGAGCAGGCAGGGGTGCATCTTATGCTGGCGCCTCTGCCGGCCCCACCCCATGGCTACCCACAACTGTGCACAGGTCCCAGCAAGGGCTCCCAGGCGCTGGGGCAGCCACAGTGGGTGGCCTGTCACTCTCCCCTCCGAGTGTGGCAGTGATGGCCGCTCCTCTCCCTGCCCCATACCCTGGCCAGGAAGGGTCGAGGTCTGCGCTTTTGGAGGAAAGCAGGGAAAGAGGAGTCGAGCAGGGGCTAGGCAGGCCTCCCACCCTGAGAACAGGGTCTTCGCCGCAGCCAGGCCCCACCTCGCTCTCCAGATGCACCCCATAACTTAACACAGTTGCCTGAGAAAAACATTCTTTTATAAATCATAGTAATAATTATGGACAAAGCCCAGTGTGTGGCTGTTTTCTTGTGCTTGGTGCAGTTGTTTGCTCACCCGACCCTGGGGACCTTCAGAGAGAGGAGCTCTGGGAATGCAGCAGGACGCCGCCGGCTTAAAGCTGCAATTTCTGTGGTTGGCAGGGCAACGTGGCAGGCAGCAAGGCCCCAGGAGGCGCGGCTCACCTGCAGCTGCGTCTCCCTTGTGGATGGGGCTGGCTTTACCACATCCTGCTGTGGGGGCACCTGTGCCAGGCAACCGAACGCCAACAGGGTCACAGGCTCCTCGGCTCAGGGAAAGGGTGGGGAGTGCTGATGGCTGAGATGAGCTGGCTCTGCCGGGAGAGTCCAGAAGGGCACTGGTGGCAAAGGCTGCCCAGTGAGGTGAGCTGCTCACCCGTGGTTGGGGGCAAGAGTACCACAGCATGTCTGCCAGGTCCTTGTGTTTGAGGTCAGTGGTAAAGAAGTATTCTTACCCCCAACAAATGGACACGTCAGAGCCGGCAGAGTGGCTCACACCTTTAAGCCCTGCACGCAGTGAGGCAGGAAGATCGCCACAAGTTTGAAGCCAGCCTGGTCTATATAATGAGAACCTGCCCCCCTCCCCATGACAAGTCAGAGAAAGAAGGTACAGGGACCATTTCAGTAAGGAACAGCTGAGAGGGACAGGCAGTGGGATGGGCATCAGCCCAGCAGGTGAACAGGCAGAGTGACAAGGACTGGAGGTGGCCAGAGAAGGGGACATGAGGAGGGATGGCTACAGCAGGAGACAAGCCAGAGTAGGCTTGCACTGGAAGTGGTGGTCAGCTGTGTCCCAGGGAGTGGACGGACAGTGGCAGTCAGTGTGGGAGCCTAGGACGGATCAGGGAGTGGCTGAAGGGGCACACTGCGGGCGTGGTCACCACGTGAGGTCGGAGCTTGCAGGAAGCACCCTGCCTGGAGATTCTAGCGCAGCAGTCCTGCCGCCCCCGGCGAAGCCTCCCGCTGACCCCCTGCTTCCGCCAGTCATCAGCTCTGCATGCTGTGCCTCCCCCAGCCCTGCGAGGCTGCCACTCAGTCTGTCTGCCGCCCAGTGACAGAGACCCACCTGGTGACAGAACCAAGCGGGTGCGTGCTGGAAGATACCTGCCTCACAGAGGAGCCGTGGGACAAGAGGGAGTGATGTGGGTTAGGCCAGAGCCTGCACTTTTGATCTCTGGTTTTCAAGGGTAAAAATCTTCCAATTAGGTCTTTCAGAGAAAGGCGGTAGTTGCAGGCAAGAATGAACACAAAATGTAGTGGGCAAAGATAAGCCTATTTTGCATAATCTGTATATCTCCCCACAAGATACTTATCACAGAAGGAAAACTGGTCAGCTTAGGGCAGAACCTAGTGGACACCACCTGGACAAGTGCTCAAAGTGCGCAGCAGTAAGAGGTCACTCTCCTGCAGGTGCGCTAGGGGGCCCCATTTCGCCTTGGGATTCTTGCAAAACCTCAATCTCACCAGCAGTCGGCAGCAGGGAGCCAAGAACTGAAATTAATAGATGAGCTCTCAAAAAAAAAAAGATGCGGTCTCAAGTTTGAAGGTGATGGATGGGACGGGAGGACAGAGAGTCAGACTGCTCCCGGGAAGCCAGCAAACCCAGGAAGAGCTGCTGCGGAGTTAATCGCACTGTACCAATGTGAATTCCCGGGCTCCAGCAGATTGTACTGCAAACTGGGTGAAGGGTAAATCGGAACTATTTTTGCAACTTTTCTGTAAGTCTAAATTTCAAATCGAGGGACAAGAGGGTTCAGGCCACCGTTAAGTGGCCTTGAGCTCGCGATCCTAGACGCGTGAAATGGGAACTGCACAGACCTGAGACTTCCCAGCTCTCGCGGCCCTCAGAATGCGCAGTAATGGCATCAACCTCGGGGGTTGATCATCACCCCGGAAGATAAGCCTGGAACATTTTGTGTCCAAAAATACAACAAATGCTGGGAGAATGAGAGGGACAGGTTCAGAGGTCACAGGAGCCAGCCCGGAGAGGCTTGGCTGCCCAAATTGGAACAAATTAAACATCAATACACCGGAAGTCATGGGTAATAATCCTCTGAATAAAAAAGGGATGGCCCCATACTGATGTAAATGAACACGGTGGAAGTTTGGTGAGGAACAAGGTGTTGCTGACAAATCGTTAGTGATCAGCAGGCACCTTCATGTTGGAGGGGCCTGGCAGACATTAGCCAGTGACCATGGTGACCTGCACAGTGTGCAAACCAGGTGCGTCCCAGAAGGGCCTCAGTGACACTTTTTTTTTTTTTTTCTGGTGGTACCAGGGATTGAACCCAGCACCCTGCGCTTGCCAGGCAGGCACTTACTCCACTGAGCTGTCTCCCTGGCCCCTTGGTGGCACTCTTGCCCAACACTTGGTTACTACCTAAAGCCAGTCCCAAGGAAACAGGCAAATCCAAGATGTCAGTGTCATCCTCAAAAGGGTCCACTGGGAACTGTCCTAGATAGACAGTAACAGGTGCCACAAGACTGAAACCCGTTTGCTGTAAGACTTTAGGGATACTTAGCAAAACCTGATTAGGAGCTGAGGGTTAGGGACTGAAATACATAAACCGCTCAGGGTGTAGAGGCGCACACCTGGAAGCCCAGCACCCCGAGAGGCTGAGACAGGAGGGTCACAAACTCCAGCTTAGCCCAAGTTGAAACTGAGCAGCATAGTAAGACTGTCCCAAATTTATTTTTTTTTAGAAATCGTTTATTTTTTTATACAATTTTTGTGTGTGTGTGTGTGTGTGTGTGTGTGTGGCAGACTGGACTCAGGCCCTTTTGCTTGTCAGACAAGTGCTTATTCTACTGAGCCATCTCCCCAGACCCTGTCTCAAATTTATTGTCCAATTTAAAAGTGAAAAAAGGATTATGGATGTAGCTCAGTTCACTACTCAGTGCCAGAAAAGAACCTTACTGATTTTGATGAGTATAAGTCAAAAGCAGGAAGAGAAAGTAAAAAGAATTAAGATGTGTTATGTAAATGAATTCCCCACAATAAATGCAACCATTTAAAAGATATTTTAAAAAGAAAATGTCATAGCCTGGTGTGGTAGTGCGTGCTTGTCATCTCTGCACTGGGAAGGCTGAGGCAGGAGGATCATTGCAAGTTCAAGACCAGCCTGGGCTACAAAATGAACTCAAGGCCAGCCTGACCTGCATAGTGAGAAAAAAAAAAAAAAAAAGCCTTAGCCAGACATAGTGAGGTACATTTAAATCTTAGCTACTCAGGACATTGAGGCAGAAGGACCCCAAGTTCAAGGCCAGCCTGGGCCAATTAGCAAGCCCTGTCTCAATGAATAAATAGGATTGAAGAAGTAGCTCAGTAGAGCACTCACCCAGCATGGCACGACACACAAACTGTCTCTGTAAGAAATAATAGACAGGTAGTGGCACATGCCTGAAATCCCAGCTGCTCAGGTTGATGCACGAGGATCGTCCGCTTGAGGCCAGGCTTATCTCTTGACAAAACGAGAGCCAAACTCACACCTGAGTGGGGTTTTGACAGGACTTTATATCAGCAAATTATTTTCCAGCAGTCCTAGAAAAAGCAGTTCTTTACTGAGTACTTCCAGATAGGCAACTACATACCATCAGTGAGACCTGTATCCTTGTGAGGGGCAACCAGACCCAAATTCTGTGCTGCTGAGTGACCAGTTTCAGACACAGCCCAGGGGCCAGGCTCGGTTCTCACAGTGGGAATGCCACTGCCTCTCTCCCCAAGGGCTCCCATTACCATGGCCTGCAAATGAGGGGTGTAGGTTGACATGGGCAGCGGGGGGAGAACCACAGCCCTCGCAGCACCAGAAACCGCTGGGGAAGCTCGAGGCCCAGATGCCTGGGTAGCACCACAGCACTCTCAGTGGTCCGGGCCAGCGTGACCCAGGAGTGGGCCAGGCTCCCAGGTGACTAAGGTGACGCGCACAGGAAAGGCTGCTGACTGGAGGCAGGAGTGGAAGTTCCTGGTCTGCTCTCTTACAGCCACTATAAAAAGTTATCACGAATTGAGTGGCTTAAAGCCTAACTGTATTAACTCAGTGTTGTCTGGAAGTCCAATCTGGGCCTCATGGAGCTGAAATTGAAGGGGTAGCTGGCCTGATTCTGGAGTCCCTAGTGGACAGTCATTCGGCCTTTCTCAGCTTCTTCAAAGCCATCAATATTCCATCTCTCCCTGTGCTCATCAGAACCATCTGGATAACCCAGTCATCTCCCCATTTTGTGTTTAAGACAGGGTTTCACTGTGTGGTCCAAGCTGGCTTCCAATTCATGCCCATCCTGCTATCTCAGCCTCCTGATGCTGGGATTATAGGTGTGTACCACCACACCCAGCTAATGAAAGAGTATTTTACAGAAACAAAGAGTGAGTATAGGGGCCGGGGAGATGGCTCAGTAAAAAAAGCCCTTCCCAGGCAAAAGCAAGGGTCTGAGGTCCAATCCCCAGTTCCGCCAAAAAGAAAAAAAAAAAAGTGAGTATAACTTGTCCAGAGTATCATAAAGTATCATAAGCCATAGTGGCACTAGCTTATAATCTTAGCATTTGGGAGGCTGAGGCAGGACTGGCACAAGCTGGAGGCCAGCCTGGACTATATAGTGAGTTCAAGCTCAGCCTGCACTACATAGCAAGACTTGGTCTTAAAATAACAAAACAAAACAAAAAAATCATAAATACTCCCAATTTTTTCCTTTACAAATTTACTTTTTCTTTTTGGCAGAACCAGGGACTGAGCTCAGGCCCTTGTCCCAGCCAGGCAAGTGCTGATTCTACTGAGCTATCTCCCTGGCCCTTACAAATTTTTCAAGATGGGGCATATCGTGTTATACAGGCTGGCCTCCAACTTTCATTCGATCCTGCCTCAGCTTCCCAGGTAGCTAGAATTCTGAGCTCCCATTACATCCAGCTCAATTTTTCTGTTTTTAAGCAGGGAAGGCAGACTGACTCAAAATGAGAGAGGCACAGAAATGCTACACCGGGACCCTGCCGACATGCAGGGATTGGACTAAACTCCTACAACTGCTTGGAAATCAAGACCCTACAAGGTATACAGGTTGCATTTGTGTGTACTCTAGGTTTTCCTTAGTTGTTTGGGGTTTTTTCCCCCTTTGTCTCTTCATTGTAATTTATTTGAAGAGACCTGGTCTGAGTTCTGACAAAGTCCCACACTCTGACAAGCTGCAGCTGTCCTAAGTACTCACTCTGTGCCAGAGCTGGGTGTGGGGGCACAATGCCTATAAATCTTAGCCCTCAGGAAACTGAGGCAGGAGGACCACTACAAGTCTGAGGGCAGACCCTGCCTCAACCAAAACAAACCACTCCATCCCTGTGATTCCATGAGAGAAGGACCAGCATCTTCGTACATGTACTAACCTAATCCCTACAAGGTACTTACTTTTTTTTGTTACCTTTTTTGGGGTAGATGTCACAGGACAGAGAACACACCCACAGGGACACCACCAAATAATAGCACATGAGTCCTAAGTCCAGTTAGCCTGGAACTGGAGCCCATCTTTTTGCCCATCCCTGCTGGTCACAATCACTGTTGTAGGTCGCCAATCTATTTTGATTCTCAGGGGATCCAGGACCGGGAAGCCTGGGCCTCCAGCGCATAGCACACACCCCACTCAGAGCCCGGCGCTACCTCCTTGTTACTAAAGGGCACACTGTACACTGCTTGTACAAAGCCTGGATCACAAGCTTGTGTGAATGGACAGCTACTGTCAGTACAATTCCCCATGCTTCCCCAAATTACGGAACAGGCTGGCCACCGAGGGAAGGAGCCGATACCCAGCTCGTCTTTATTGGAAAGAGACTTTACAGCACGTTCGAGGGAGTCCGTGGGGGTCAGTGGGCCAGCTGGTGAGGCACCAGCTTGTAATAGGCTCCACAGCCTGGGCACCGCTGAGCCTCGCCTTTGTGCAGCCAAAACCAGATGATAGCGCTGTTGTCCTCTTCACCTGAAAGGACAAGAAGGTGGCCGAACGGCATACAGTGAGACATTCAATGTTAACCTCTGTGTAAGACAGAAATCAAACTACAGTGGACATCCTCAGAAGCCAAGCTCTACTACCACTCATATCAAATGGGGGCCCTGCATCACCTAGGAGTAAACTGACCTTCGATCAGGGTTCTGTAAGTTCTAACGATTCCCTTGCCTATGTAAGGGAAAGCAGGGTCCATAAGTTATTTATTCTTAGTGCCTAGAACAATGCCTAGCATAGAATGCATATAGTCAATATTATCTGGATGAATACTGTTTTGATTTTTTTTTTTTTTTTTTTGCGGGAGGGAAGGG